>JBBPBX010000628.1:0-73207 GCA_038048925.1 Garcialebias charrua
GCAGGGAGCTTTGTGCAGCTGTTGTGGGATGATTGGCTGAGGAGAACTTGGACAGGATCATGAAATACTGTACATGTTTCCCCCACCAACGCCCTCTCAGCTGGAACAAGACTGGAGAGCGTAACAGGACAGCGGTTAGCACTATTGCCTCACATCAAGAAGGTCCTGGGTTTTAAACTGTGTTGGGTCTTGGGGAAATGAGGGGCTGGCTTCATCAAGTTGCTCGAAGCACTTCATTGTGTCAGATGTTGGTGCCACATGCTGGTAGTCATTTTTAAGCAAGTTACAGTTTTCTTAGGCACAATAGCCGTGTTTCCATCAAGGTTTCTAGATGCGCATTTTGAAGCATCGCATCAGAAAAGCTGAATGGAAATGGCAAAATTCGAGTCAACTTCCTCTAATTCGCTCAAAAGTTGATACGCTCGCTTGAGGTGGTTTTTGGGGGGTTTCGAAACAGAGCTGATGCGCAAAACGACAGATGGAAACAGATTTGCCGACTCATTTCTGCCGTAGCGAACATTCACGTCATGTGACTGATCAGCTGTTTCCGCTCCGGACAACATGTAACATCGCTAAAACTAGTTGGCATGACAGAATAAATACAACTTGCCCGATAGCAACACGTACCTGAAATATTCTCTCCATTTTGACGAGATGTGTGGTCGGGTTCTGTTTTCAACCGCTACTTCCTGTTTACTGTAGACATGCGTAACGCTGACGTAATGACGCTGACGTCTGACGTAATGACGCTGTGCGTGGCCTGGTAGATGCGCATCAAGCCAGTTGATGGAAACACTTCTGATCCGCATTAATTTTACATTTTTGCGAGATTTCAAAAATTAGCTCAAAATTCGAAATGAAAATAGATGGAAACACGGTTAATGTTGATGGTTATTTACAGTTGTTAGTGACAGAAGGAAACCGTATTAACTAGAAAGAAGGTTTGTATTTTAGGTCAGGGAAAACAAAAGTCAGAAAATGGAAAAAAAAAAACATGACAAAAAAATGCAGCAACTTTTCTACAAGCAGATAAAACAAATGACACATTCAATAGAGCTCGTTTAACAGTAATTTTGTTTATTTCTGTGTTTGAGAATCTAAATTAGAATGCACATGTTCTACACGTTAACAGTCTGCATGCAACTTCACCAAGTAAACAAACAAAATGTGTGTGTATTTACATGTGATAGATGGAAAAGCAGATTACAGTATTAAGCAGAAATCGTGAGCGTTTTGGACAAGACAAAAAAAGGGAGCAGGGAGACTGTTGCTTTAGAAGATCAGTTCTGAGCTTGAGTTCTTTCTGTCCTAAATAGCAATCTACTTACAGCAACCATGATGTATTATCATGGTCAAGCAGTAAATTAACACTATTTGCACTTGTCTAACAGGTAAACAAATTATCTAACTGCACATGCCAATATCAAAAACACATTTAAAGTCACAAACACAGGCTTCCCAGTGATGACGAGTTCTATTGTTGGGCTTGTATTGCAGTTATCTATAAAGCACCTACCAAAGACATTAGTGTAACATGGGTTAACAGCCATGTCCTTTTAACCCTATAGTGTATCAGTTTGCATGAGTGTGTTAATTTTCAACAGTCTATAGTTTGGAGTTTGAATACTTGTGATGGTGTTTTTCCCTTTAAAATACTCATGCACATGAGCATATTCTGTCAACACATTTGTGTTGATGATGCCGCAGGCCAAACTTACGTTTTCTCGGTATGTCTGTGTGTTTTACTCAGCAGCAACGGGCATTTAAAAACCATTTGGAGATGGAGGATTTTCAGTTTGGTCTTCTTCTTCTCAAACTTCAATGATGTTTATGGATGGTACAGAAGGATGAAACTGGAATGGATAAGAAAAGTGAAAAGTCACTATTGCAGTCTTGGTTTTTGTGTAACAAAATGTCTTCAATATTGAAGAAAAGGTGTTAGTTTTTTTTTTTTTTTTTTTTTTTTCAATGAAGCTGTTTCTAATTTTGGAAACTTGTTTCATTCATGTTTTAAAGGCTGGAAACGTATGATTTGAGAATATGTTTCAAGCGGAATTATAGGTGGGTGTCACCCGAAATGATCACACTTTAACCTCTAGGGAACTCTGAGATCATTTCTATGAGTTCCCTAAGATGTAAAGATGCTTTAACGTGTACGACGTATAGCACCTTAGTTTTTTTTTTCTTTTTTCTCCACAAGGCTGATTTGAATCAAACCTGTAGGTTTTTGCTTCTGCATGTTATTCTGAACCACCTGTTCTATGTTTGGTGTAGAATGTTTAGGGCAGGGGTTATCAAAGTGGGGTCCCCGGACCCCCGGGGGTTCAAAATACAGAAAATCCCATCTACTTTATTTAACATTTTCTGGGGGAGGACCCCAGACAACTGCTGGCCCACCCACTATTTGCATTATGGCATCGAACAGTTTACAAATGAAGCCCTGTTACTTGGTATAACTACTGTAATGATTCTGTTCAGCTTCCTGTAAAGAGTTTTCTGTAATAATTTGAACAAGTGGCAATGTTCACAAAGTGAATAGGTAAAGTTTTAAAGTGGTTTTTGCTTCTGTTAATTTTCTCAAAACAATAATTTTTGGAAGTTGAAATAACAAATGTTGTTAATTGTGTATCTTTAATGAAAAATACCCCATGTTTAAAAGTATTTAAAAAAATCTATTAACACTATTAAAAAACAGGTCTTAAGGTAGTCCTCGGGTTACGACGGCCTCGACTTACGACATTTCGCGGTTACGAACGCCCTCCCATTGAAAAGCATTGTTCGAGTTACGCGGTTTATGCGCCTTTACACCAAAAAATACGGTACCGAAACTCAGCGAAGGACAGCGGAAATTTACAGGAGGTTTACAGGAGGGAGGGGGGAGAGTAGCTTGACGCACTCAGTGGAAATTTACTACAGGAGACCTCATTGTTTGGACAGGCAGACCGGAGCAGAGGAGGTTAGGAGGGCGGTTTTACGTCCTAAACAAAAGGTGCGGACCTTACTGTAGGATGGACGGGTGGATGGTGTCACCAGACGGCAGAAACAGCGACGCTGGACCGGAGGAGCAAGAGCTAACATGCTAACAGACCTTGCTGTAGGATGGACGGATGTATGGTGTCACCAGACGGCAGAAACAGCGGCGCTGGACCGGAGGAGCAAGAGCTAACATGCTAACAGACCTTGCTGTAGGATGGACGGATGGATGGTGTCACCAGACGGCAGAAACAGCGGCGCTGGACCGGAGGAGCAAGAGCTAACATGCTAACAGACCTTGCTGTAAACGCTGTGGACCACATGAAGCAGCAGGAAGCTGCAGAGCTCGGAGATGCAACGAGCTAACATGCTAACAGACGGAGGAAGAATTCACCAGCATACCAGTAGGTTATTAACTCTTTTTTTTCTTCAATATGGCTCCTAAATGTATGTGTTTTTTGATAATTATGTAGGGTACTGTGTTAGGATAGGCTAAGTGCTTGATAAAATACAGTACTGTACGTATGAGGTGCCGTTTTGACATATTTTCCGACTTACGTCGAAATTCGACATACGACAATGCGTAGGAATGGAACTCGTTCGTAAGTCAGGGACTACCTGTATTTATGTTGTACAAATATTTCCAATGTATTAAAGAGACAAATTGAAGAAAATTATTTAATAAACATGAGGGGGTTCCTGAAACTTTTTCTCTCCTGTAAGGGGTTCCTAAACCCAAAAAGTTTGAGAACCCCTGGTTTAGGTGCAGTATCTTTCTTTGCTTCTTCTCTGTTGTGGCTGTTAGCAAGATGCAGGTACTGTATTTTTTGCTGTATAAGTCACACTTTTTTACATAAATTTGCAAGTCCTGCAACTTTTACACCAAAGCGACTAATATACGTTTTTCCAACCCATATTTATAAACCCATTTTTGGCTAAGATCTGACGATTTCATTCATTCTGACATGGAAAATATTGAACACTACTATTTTCAGCCGCTAGAGGACCCTCGAGTAAAATGGTAAGCCAAGTGACTCATTAATAAATACAAGTGGCTATTAATGAGACATTTGGCTTGCCATACAAAGCCACCTT
The DNA here is from genome assembly GCA_038048925.1 of Garcialebias charrua. Taxonomy (NCBI): domain Eukaryota; kingdom Metazoa; phylum Chordata; class Actinopteri; order Cyprinodontiformes; family Rivulidae; genus Garcialebias; species Garcialebias charrua. The sequence continues at coordinate 4,069 of JBBPBX010000628.1, forward strand.
TGTCTGGCTCCGGAACTACTGGAGCAAATGACAAATCAGCTGCATTTGGCGGCGGCGCTCAGGTGAAATGCAGCTGAATTGACCACTAAAGTGCATTTATTAAGGAAAAGTTCAACTGAGACACAACTTTGCTATAATTCTGAGCAAACAAATAATTGTTTTTAAGTGTTAATCTTGTTAAATCCTTGCTAAAGTCCTCCCGTGCATGCTCCTGCTGCCGTCATTTGGCAGCCAATCGATTTTTGGCACACCACCAGCCCACATTGCCAGGTGGTCAGCAATGATGCATAACAAGCACGACATGTCAGCGTTGATGCACAAAAGATGTGACTTATGCAGCGAAATGACTTATTTATGTTTTTTCCACTTTATTAGACAATTTTGGACTGATGCGACTTATGCAGTGGTGCGACGTGTATGGCGGAAAGTACCGTAAATAAAAAAGTGCATCTGCTCTGGGAGTGGTGATTACCTGTCACTGATGTATTTGTCAGTTTATCATACCCATCTAAAACATCTAAACAAAAGCATCACAGTTCACATACGTGTACCATTACACCCCTGCATGCTACTTTTAGGAAGATTTACAAAATAAGTTAGGGAAAGTGTTGCCACAGCACAGTAACTAAAATAATTATTACTGGGGGTATAGAAGTCAATATTTTCATTACACAATTTCTTTTAAGGTAACCAATTTCTCCTGCAGTATTCATTCAAGCTCACCTTGCTCCTTAGAAGTCCTCCACTGTGGTGCTCCGGCGTGCTCCTCTCTGACAGCGGTTTGACCTTCTCCTTATTGTTGCTGGAGTCATTGTCTTTTATGATGTCATACTGCCGACAGAACAGGGCAATAACAGCTGTCGTCCAGAAAGAGACACCCACATGTGAAATAAACACACAGTAGAGAGAACTGTCAGTCATATGACTCCACTTCCTGCACCGTGTCAGACTGATGTGTCGTGTGTGGATAAAAGAACTTCAGAGCACAGTGGCTGCTCTAAAACCTGTGAACATGAACATTTACAATCAGTCAGATTCAGTTCTGCCTCCCATCTGTATAAGTGATGTAAATACACTGCAAACGTCCTGGCATCAGCGAGGTTATAAATTTCAACAAAGAGGTTGCCATTAGCTTTTCAGAAATAGATCTGCAGTTCTGGTAGCGAGATCTGCAGAGCTGGGGGAGTTTTCATTTGACTGACAGATTATTATCCATCCTTTACGTTAGTGCTCTCCCACGATGCAGCTGGAATGATGGCGCTGCCTAATTAGCGGAGACGTCGCTGATTCATATTTTACATAGATTTTATTGAATGACAGCAGCATATGTTTGAATATTTGTTTTTATCCTATTCATTATATTTAAATGTACAATATATTCAAGTTTAAAAGTTAAAATAACACGTTTAGTTGACAGCTAAGTGCTTTATGTGAAATATATGCTAGTTGTTAAATCTTCACATGTAGTTGAATGTAGCAGGTATAATAAAGATCCTTTTACTTTTTAAAGAAGATGTATATATTTTATAATCAAACTGGGAATTCGTTTTTCAGTTCATTTAGCTGCATTTTGCAGTTTTGCCATTAGATGTCACTAATTCATTCCCTCTGCATATGTTAGTCTGAAGTATCTGTCTTTTTAGGACATATTGCTTTTTACGAGTTCTGCTTCACATCATGTAAGTGAGAAATATTGTATTCTTTATAGTTTTAGTTTCTTGATCATTTAAAACACGAAAAGCTTGTATTTTCTGATTTATATTATTTTTAGGTTTTACTACCACAAACATGTGAAACAGTCATACATTGTTTTTCTTCATTTCACTCTACATTTAGGGCTTTGCAGGTCAAATTATTACTTTGCTGGCAGAGAAAATGCATTAACTGTAAATTAATGAACATTATTTTAAGCAATACACAATACAGTATGTTTAAAAATAAGACTCATATACAGCCTAGTAAACAGTGTAATAATATCATAGTAATACTGTTATTTTATTGATATGTTTTGTTATGAGTAGATTTTGAATGAAATATTCCCATTTCATCTATACTTTTAATACAAAACATTTTTAGTGCAGTCTTCTAACTTAACTAAAGGAAGTGATTGATTTCTGTAGCACAGTTCTTTTATTTCCCAGCTCCGAACCAATTACTATCCAAATGTTAATTTAGTTTAACAGATGAGATTGCAGAAGATTAAAGTTGAAAACAGCACAGATAGAAGGTAACAGGATAATTATCTGAATTAACAAATAAAATGGGTTGGAAAAGGCTCATTTACAATCTTTGTGACACAGTTCTTTCACTCCCACTCGCAGCTTCTGCACGTGTTTCCTTGGTTCCTCTCATTAGGGTTATTTAACGTCTCACTCTGCCTCTCGTGGGTGGGAAGCCCTTGCGCCTGGCAGCCTGTCAGATCTGCCACATCTCATTGTGCCTCAACACTTCATTAATCAGCACACTTCTTCAAAGCAGCAGAAAGTCACGGTTCAACAGAGAGAAAAGTGTGAAAGGGTGTAAAGAGAATATCTTCAAAATATACAAGTTTATTTTTCAAATGTTGCTTGTGTCTTCTTTCTTCTAGTATTTCCCCAGGATTGCGCTCTATCGATAATGGGTTTAATTAATAACAATGTACTGATGCGACTGCAGTGTAAAACTTTTGTTACCTTCCCGCCATTACCGTATTCTAGAAACAGAAAAGTTTAAATACATTTGAGATTTTTTTGCTACTAATTGACTGCAACTAGATGAGGTGAAACCTGACAGTGACACATTTTATGGACCGTACTTTCTGACGTATAAGTTGCTCTGGAGTATAAGTCACATCAGTCAAAAAAAGCATCATGAAGAGGAAAAAAAACATATATAAGTCGCTTTGGCGTATAAGTCGCATTTATTGTGGGTTTATTTAAAGGGGACCACATATAGGTCTTTAAAATTTTTATGTTATGTCTGTGTGCTATCTTGACAATATTAATTCATTTTAATACACAAAATAATTCTTAGATAATTAATTATACCCTTTTTAATTCTGCCATTTTTAACTTTCGTTTTGAACGACCGGTTTCTGATACAAGTTCTGAAGTCCACGCCCTTCAACGATCTGTTTACGCCCTCTGTAACAGCCAGTATCTGTAATGTGTTGTTGTTTTAAAATTAGCTCTTTTTTTATTACTCATTTGACTTACTGTTAGTGCTAGCTTAAGATAACTTACCGAAACCCGTCTGAGCGCGCCGCAATTTGCTGCTCCTTTTAGCATTAGACCACCCGAATCCGAAGCTAATGTTAGCTTGTTCCTCTTCCGGTGTTCGCCAGCTCCGCTCGTTGCACGCGGAGATTTTGGGAGTTATCGCTGTTCCAGTCAAGACAACACAAAGTTCACCAAGTGTCTCCCGTAAATTAATCCGTAAGGAGAAGGTCCTCGCTGCTGTGAGGCTGCTGCGAGGCTGTACAGTTGAAGCTCCGCTCCATCGCGCCAGAAGAGGCAGGGCAGCACGGTGGCACAACTGGTAGAGCTGCTGCCTCTCAGCGAGAAGGTTGCCGGTTCAAATCCCGGTCCGGGGCCTTTCTGGGTGGAGTTTGCATGTTCTCCCCGTGCATGCGTGGGTTTCCTCCGGGTACTCCGGTTTCCTCCCACAGACCAAAAAACATGCTTGTTAGGCTGATTGGTGACTCTAAATTGACCCTAGGTGTGAGTGTGAGAGTGGATGGTTGTTTGGTGTGAGTGAGACAGGTCCCTCTTGTAAATGAGTCCCCGTGACTCAACGAGGCTAGCCTGTATAAATAAAGGTTGAATGAATGAAAAAAAAAAAAANGCTGTACAGTTGAAGCTCCGCTCCATCGCCAGAAGAGGGTCCCGTTGCAACCGGTCCCTACGCCGGGGGTCCGCTCGTTTAATTTTTGCCGGCTGCGCGTTGGGAGCGATCGCAAATACACTAAAAATTGAACTAAAACATAAAAATAACAATTATACTTTATTTATAAAGCCATTTAAAAAACCACAGCTGCAACAAAGTGCTGTACACATGAAATTAAGAACATATAAACAAAAGATGAGATGAAATCATGAAAAACAACAGTCATGTGTTTAATACAGAAGTGGGTTGAGCCCAGAGCCATATAAAGTGAGAGTTGCGACACTTCCATAGAGTTCCGTTGTAAGAATGGAATGCGGAAGTCACGTGGGTCATGGAGGGGGCGATTTGTTCCATGGCTCTGTTTAACAGTCTGACTCTGCCTGCAGTAGCGCTCCGTCGCCGCCAGAGGGCGCAGCTCCACAAGGTTTCCATAGCCGTTGTTTGGAACGATTGACCGCCTGTCGGCGACATCAAAGAGTGTCAGAACTCTCTCTATATATGGCTCTGGTTGAGCCTAACCAGGGGTTGCTAGGTGAGGGGCTGGACTCATGTTGGGGTGGGTTGTGGCAGATTGGCTGCGGTTTGTGACGTCACAAACCGCAGGAAGTGAGAAACGAACCGTTTTTATCACAGACAAATAAATCTACTTAGAGTAAATAAACCACTGGGTGCATTTCTTTGGCCTTAGGACTGTTTTTTTATGAAGTACATACCCAAAGTTGAGTAAAAAAAAACATTAAAAAGTGAATTTTGCATGTGTGGTCCCCTTTAATGGTCAGAAATTTTAAGCATCAGTTACGAATTGCATTTTGAATATGGGGGGAAAAAACATATATAAGTTGCAGGACGGATAAATCTATGCAAAATAACTGTGACTTATATGCTGGAAAATATGGTAATATCACCATTTCTGTCTGTTTGTTTAAACTTTATGCCCTTTGTAAAGAGGCAACAGATGCAGGGATTCCTTGTTTCTATGAGGCTGCTCTACTCTTTGCAGAAATGATTTCACTAGCAAAGACAAAAGACTCAACACCAACAAAAGTGCCCGGTGCAACGCTTTACTCGAAAGGTAAACAATAAGTCACATAAAGGGTAAATACAACCAATAACAACACTGTTGTACAAAAGTTTTAAACCCCCCACTAATCTTTTGCTTCCAAGCTGCCAGACTTTCTTGTTATCTTTTAAAGTGGCTTTGATTGCTGTTTCTTCATGCTAAAGTCTGTGAAACCTTTTGTTTTTCAAACATGTCTGCTCTCTCACTCAGTTTCAGAGACCACATAACTCTCACCTAGTGTTGAAGTATTCAAAACCGGTCTCGGTCTTGTCTCGGACTCGACCGCATTTGGTCTCGGCCTTGTCTCGGCCTCGGACATTGAGGGCTCTGGATTTTATTTCAAGACCAGTCAGGACTGTGGAAAATATTACTAAATTGCCAGAATATTGTCCAGTTTATTTGTTAACATCTTTGATTTTATTTGATGCAAAACATACTGATTGAAATCCAAGTGATAACGTGACTCATTGCTAAATACATTTTTTTGTTACCGCTGTCACGCACACCCCCTTTCACTTGCACACATCACTCTTAGTTTTGCCAGATGGGGCAGCTTACTGCCAGTTGGGCGGTATTCATTCGGACTTTGCTGGGAACTCTGGGAAGATTTTTGTTGGATTGTTGCCTTTTTCCACATATTGTTAAATCACCTTGGTTTGTACTGATGTGCGTTCGTGTTCAAACAGTAAATATACTGTAACAATATATTGATTGGGCAGATTTTTGTCTGATGTGGAGGTTTTTAACAGATTTTTGGGCTGGAAAACCTCAACTCTATCTGGCAACACTGGAAAATGAGAAGTGATTGTCTGGGTGCGGGAGAAGATGTCTACCGTATCATCAGTTCCTCAGTATCATCAGTGTGATGGATCACCCCCCACTCCCCCTCATCTATTTTGTGAAGACATAACTTTCAGATATTGTCACGGTCAGGTTAAAAGACTGGACCAAAACTGAGCAAAAAAACCCGCAAACTGCAGAAACCCTGAAGAACTTCTGATTAAGATGACTTTAAGATAGAATGTCTCACGTTGTGTACTTGATTTTTTTTAAATTGAGAATAATCTTACTATCTGCTGCATAAATAACTTCTGTTTTGTTGTACTACTATTCCGGGGGTGCCACAGTAAGCTAACTCACATGAAGATTTGGCAATTGTTTTTTCGCTGGATGCCCTTCCTAACGTACCACCAAGCTCCACATGCAGTCCATGTGTGGAGCTGCAATCTAGAGCGTCTGGGTGAGCAGATGGGGGTATGGAGGGTGGAGAGAGATGTGGGTGCTTCACTTGTCCCACCTACATTCTTGATGTAAAGGTCAGGGGATTCAAACTGGTGACCTCCCAATCTCAGGCTCACCTTCTACTGCGCCACCACTCCCTCACTATTACCTGTTTATGTGCAGTATATAACAAAGCATGATGTTTCATTAATTTTCATTAATATATTCTAAAGGCTAACAGTCCAAAACTAAATGAGTGTGATCGCATTGACTGATGGTGTACTATTATTGTGGCAATTTTTTTAAATTTTAGGTTATTTTTATATGTGAAACTAATATTTGTTGGGGGAAAATGTTCCCAAAGGCTCTAATCACTCCATAGAAAAAGAGAACAAAGTCAGAAACTGAATAATAGACATCTCAAAAGAGTCTCATTTTATAATAAAACCATTTAAAAAAAAAAGGTTGAGAAAGGCTTCTAAAATGTTTTAGTGTTTCATGGTTCCTACATAAAAGTAGAGCTCCACGTCTGCAGCACAATCCTACCTGCCCACATGAACAACACCACCACGATTATGATCATCTCTCCTGTTTGCAGATGCCTGGACTTCTCCAGGCCTTGCACGGTGGGGTCGTCTGCAGGAGAAAGGACAAACACGACAGCTGTAGGAAGAAATGCAAAACACTCCTGAACTTTGAACGCTGGATTAAAAAAAGGCTGAATATTTTGTCCTTACTTCTTTATTTGCATGGACTAGACAAAGGATGGGGTTATGTAAAGTTTAAAGGAAGAACTTGGACAGATTTGAGATTAAACAAACAGAGTGACCGTATATATGAGGAAAAGATAGATACAGTCTTTACAGCGCAGGAGTCATTAAGCTGTCAGAAAATGTTGTAAGCGTTACAATTTTTCCGTCTTGTAAAAATTAATTTTCCTGTAAGTGGATTACCAAGGGGCCTGTTTCCACTCTCCTAACTGTCTCTTAAGTCGCCTGGATGGACCTCTTCCAGAGCGCCACTCTTCCTAATTGCCTCTTTTAGCGAATCAGCCTGTCAAAGAACTGGACTTGAGTGCCAGTCTGTCAGCAATCCAGCCGTTAACAGAGTGTGTTCGATTGTGACGCCACAACTCTTCAATAGTGTGGCCCGAGGACAGAAGGAATGAGTCAGGGTTCATCAGAAAGTGAGCATATTTGATGCTTATTGACAGAGACATTGGTGGGATTATTCTGAAACTGCCTGGGTTTCTATTAAAATTCAGATGGAGATGAAAAGGAAGGAGCCAGCAGCAAGAGATCAAAGTTGGGTGGGTGGTGAGGGTAGGGGGTTATACATTTGAAGCTTTAAGAATACAGTCATGGGAAAAGAATAATAAGTCCACCCTCTTTCAGTTTTTCAGAACTCTTCTCAGAACTGAATAAAAATGTGAAAATTATTTATGTCAAGTGTTCAAAGGAGCAGCAGACTCCACCATGACGTTATTTATTCAACAAAAAGACGTCCTGATGCTCAACAATCCAGGTAGAAAAATCTAACAAGGTTAAATCAGGTCCTCTGGATGGATACTTCTTTGATGAAAAGAAGAATCTGTCCAGAGGACCTTGTTAGATAAAATTAGGGATGGGGCAGATCCGATCCAGTATCGGTATCCGATACCAGCGTTATTTAAGTACTGTACCGCGTATCGGATCAAACCTGCCGATACTTTTCCGATCCAGCTTCAAAAAACACTTGTGTTCAATCACATTCTGTGACTGCATTTCTCAACATTGTGTGAGATAAACCCAATGAAGAGACTTAAGCCTTACAAAAGGGAACCCACTGACTTTAACAGCACACAGGAGAGGAGGCAATTATACCACACACATGTCCTCCTTACTCATGGTGCAGCTGAAAAAACTAAAAAAGTGTTAAGCATGATGGGAAATACAACACAGCCACTCCCCTTAACCAATACGAGAGTTGATTTTGTTGTCTTTCCCATTATAACCAATAGTTATAACCAATAGTTTGTCCAGCTAAAGCTGAAAAAACTAAAAAAGCGCTAAGCATGATGGGAAACACAACACAGCCACTCCCCTTAACCAATAAGAGAGTGGATTTTGTTGTCTTTCCCATAATGCTTAGCGTTTTTTGTTTGTTTTCCAGCTTTAGCTGGAAAAGTTTTCCAGCTAAATCTGTTTTCCAGCTATAATCCACTCTCTTATTGGTTAAGGGGAGTGCTGTGTTGTCTTTCCCATCATGCTTAACACTTTTTTAGTTTTTTCAACTGCACCATGAGTAAGGAGGACATGTGTGTGGTATAATTGTCTCCTGTCCTGTGTGCTGTTAAAGTCAGTGGTTCCCTATTGTAAGGCTTAAAAGGGTCTTCATTGGGTTTATCTCACACAATGTTAAAATGAATAGTTTGGGTGCTAAAGTTTCATTATACAGAGTCACATACCTGAACAGTATCGGATCGGAAAAGTATCGGTATCGGTCGATACTGAGTTAATAAGTATCTGTATCGGATCGGAAGCGAGAAATGTGGATCGGTGTATCCCTAGATAAAATATAAAAAAAATGCTAAAATGGAGAAGCTGAATGTGAAAAACCAAGTCCACCTTTAGTACTTTTGCAAGAATTAAGAGGTAAAGTGCTGCTGATTCAACTTTTGAATAACTGATTATCGTCAGTGTGAAGGCAGGACTTTTGGTAGTTTGCTGCTCCGAACACAATGCCAAGAAGAAAAGACGACAGCAATAATCTTAGAAAAGCAATTGTTGCTGTTCATCAATGTGGGAAGGGTTATAAGATCAATCCCAGACATTTTACAGACCATTATTCTACAAAAAAAATAAAAATAAATCTACTAATGGAAAACATTTAAGACAGATGCCAAACTTCTTAGAAATGGACACCCCAGCAAATTCACCCCAAAGTCAGACTGTGCAGTTTTCCATACAATTTCATCTCGGCTTCTTTTTGGTTTAATAAATAATGATAAAGTGGAATATGCTGCATGGCTTTGTACACTTGAAGTTAGATGTGAATAAAGACTATTTTTTTATTATTAGTTAAATGAGAATTTTTGCCCATCTTGGTTTTAGAACCAGTTTTCACCAATTTGGTTGATTCCTTTGATCCACTTGGTCCAACATCAGTTTCAACTCTGTTAGATATTTTTATTTTTTTAAAGAGGAGCATGCTGCCATCTGCTAAACGTCTTCATAACATTTCTGTGTACTGTATTTTCCGGACTGTAGGTCGCAGTTTGCCTAATTTGCATGCCCTGTGACTAATAGAAAGGTGAGACTTGTTTATGGATTCCCCCCCATATTTTTAGACCAATTTTTGGCTCAGATATGACCGTTTTTCATTTTGGCAAAAAAAAGGTGCAGTACCACTTTTGTCCGCTAGGGGACACTTCCAGAGAGTACACCGACCGTTTCCAGCTCATGTGTACAAAAAAAGTCTCCTCTGCTCGGACTGACTCTGTCGCTGCCCGGCCTCCTGCTCTGGAGGTAATTACTGTTAGCTGTGTTTGTTAGCTCTTTGTTAGCAAGATAAGTCAAGAACCACAGGACAGATTTTTATCAAACTTACAGAACGTAATTACTTGGTGGTCATTTACAAACTGTGACCTGTATGAGACATTTGAGATAAAATTTGATTTATTTATAATTTATTTTCGCAGCGCACGCAACGGGTTGGAAGAAGTCAAAGCGAAACAATTTAAATCCAGCTGATTTGAACATTTCGTGAATTTATTAAGGAACGGTTAAACTCAGGAACCCTTGTGCTATAATGTCAGCTAAGAAATATATATTTTTAAGCGTTTACAGTATTTAGCTAAATTTCAAAGAAATAAAGCCGCCCCACCCGCGCGCGTGCATATGGCGAAACTACTTTTTTTAATCCAGCTGATTAGAACATTTCGTGAATTTATTAAGGAAAAGTTCAGCTAAGACACATCTTTGCTATAATTTTCAGCAAACAAATAATTGTTTTTACCGTGTTAATCTTGTAAAGTCCTTCCGTGCTCGCTCGCTTCTGTGGCCGCCATTTTCAGCAGGGTAAATGAGGTGCTGACGCGTCGCGTAGCGGTGACACATCATAGATGCGACCTAAATAGAGGTGCGATCTGTTTACGGATTTTTCCAAATTATTGCCAATAATTGGACAAAGCGATCTATATAACGGTGCGACCTTTCAGGCGGAAATTACGGTACTTAACGTCAAATCTTTCCGTGTGTCTGTTAAATGAAGGTTTGCTGACTAGTTTTTCTTATTTCCCATTTCAAACTGTCCAGCCATGTAAAGAGAAAATAAATGTTATTTCCACAATAAAAGCTCGTCATTTAGACGCAGCACAAAAAGCTCTGCACAGACGTCAGAGTTTCTGAAATGTCAGGTCAGACCTCAGGTCAGCATGTGGTCGCTGTGTCATCAAGCTGTTATCAGTCTATTACTCCCACTGGTCCTCTGGCTACCTGAACCCACTCACTAATTATGAGCCACAAGCTGCTTTTTATAGAATGACGTTCCTCCTTATAGGATCTAAAACACAATTTTGGTTTTCCCAAGTGATGAGGTCACTCACTGGCCAATGGAGACATGAGCTTTGGAAGAAACCACGTTTTCCAAGCTGCAGCTTCATTTCATTGCTTGATGACTTGTATTAATCTGTAATTCATGCAAATAAAGTTAAAGTATTTGTTTTAAGACATAATCATCTTGAAACGTGCAGCTACAGCTAACCCCCTACAACAGTCTTTATGTTTTTAGGTGCAGTTCAGATCTTCTCTTAAGAGTAACAATTTGATTTGTGATGCAGTGCAGCATATTTTATAACTCAGACTAAAAAATAAACAACACATTTCTGAATGACCTGAATAAGACAACTTGTTTTTTTCACATATTTCATGTTGGCACCACCTTATACTGCTGTGTGATTCTTCGCCTGAGCAGAACGAGTGCGTTGTTTCACGTGGAAGTGTTTGTGCTGAGAGAATAACTCCATCCTCCGTCTGCTCACAGCTAATCCCACAGAGCTGAGGAGTGACTCTGAAATGTGTCTGAAACTGTGGAACAGTACTCCAGGGATTCAGTTAGGTGTCTTAACAATTCTGCCTATAATGTAGCTGTTTTAGACAAAAGAGTTATTTTAAGGTTTTTGTTACGCTGCAAAACCTTTTCAACGCATCCCATTCATGATTTTAATATTTTTTGAGTATGGAGAACTACATTGTTATGAATACAGCTTAATCAGGCTTAGATGCAGATCTGTTGTGATCAGTTAGTGCTCAATGTGTTCAGGTGCATCTAAAAAATTAGAATATCATGAAAAAGTTCAATTTTTGGTGTCAATCACTTCAGAACGTGAAACTCATGTCCATCCATTATCTTTACTAATTTCTTCCTTTTTGAGTCACTGGTGCCCATATCCACCAGTCACTGTGCGAGAGGCGGGGGACACCCTGGACAGGTCTCCAGTCCATCACATAGAGACAAACAACTATTCACTCTCTCACTCACACCGAGGCACAATTTAGAGTTTTAGAATCAGTCTAACATGCATGTTTTTGCCTGGGTTTTGATCCAGCAACTTTCTCACTGAAATGCAACAACTCTTAATTTTTTGGGTAATTACCCGCTTAGCCGAACCCAGAGCCCGACCCGGATTAGGGCCGGGCCGTTCCATAATAATGTGCTCAATGTGCAGGCCGGGCTAGTGTCGGGCTTTTTATTGTGTCACGTGCGCGGCTGACGATCCAATTTTATAGCAACATGGCTTGCCATACATTCACCAGCTGCATGCGGCTATTTGATCACGTGCTGACCGGCCTTGAAAGAGGTAAAAAGTCCAGTTAAGCTTCAGATGGACTACTGCCAGCGATCCATCAGCCCAAATGGACGTTCATTCAGCTGCTGCGCTCAGCGGACGAGCACTACCGACTACTCAAACAGGTGAGATCACAAAATGTCTGACATATCAGAGCAGGATGCACGCAGAAATAGAGGAAGCATTTAATGCGCTTTGATAGCTCCTCACCTCCGATCGTCTGCCCCTTTAATCAGCCGCGTGCGTCCACCGACCGTTAATAATAAGCAGTCAAAGCAAATGTTGGGGCCGGGGGTTCGGGTTTGGAACTGTAATTACTGTTAATTCATCGGATTGGGTGGGTTTCGGAAATGATGGCTACGGGCTGGGGCTGGGTTGCGTCAGATTTTTTTGTACTCTACTGCAACTCTATTGCTCGTGACATTACAGCATTTTTCTACGAATTAAAAAATGTCTTAATATTTCCACAGTAAAATTCTGTTTTCCACATATAACTGTTTAAATAAGGGACATTTTCTGTTTCTTGTTTTGCTGGGAACCTGTGAAGCTGCGGCTGCTCTGATCTTGGCCATTTTGACCATTTACGGTACTGCATTAACTATGGTGATACTTTACAGTATACTGTTTTAGATTTCACAGTCAGTTACTGTTGCAATTTGACAGGGTTTTTTTTCCTGTAATTTTTATGGATTTTTTTTAACAGTGTATACCAACTGTGCCACTGTGCTGCAGTGAAACTCATACGTAACATAGATTCATTACACACAGAGTGAAATATTTCAAGCCTTTATTTTTTTTGTAATTTTGATATTTATGGCTTACAGATAATGAAAAAACAAAAATTTTCAAGACTAAAACCAGAACTCTTCTCCCCTGAAAGGCAGCCATAATACACGTTGATGAAGTTTATTCACTAAAAGCTTTTCATTGAACTATATAAATGGTAATTAAGGCTCTTTTGGAATGATTAGGCATATTGATCCTTAAAAATTAAATATCCACCCATTCTTATATAGATGTAATTAGTGGACATTTTAGTTAGAGCTGTGTTATGTGCAACAGGTGGATGCTGGATGTAGCTTAGCCACAGTAAATGCTTAGGGACGTGCCTAAAATGTGAAAAATACAACAACAAAAAAACTGGATTTATATATAAATAATAGTGCTGACTGTTGGGAATGTTCAGTATACTTTCTGCAACATTATAAAAAAAAAACAATTTTCTTTTATTAGAAGCACTTGGCTTAGACAGAGCTTCTCTGAAATGGTTTTGTTGTGTGATATCAAAACGGCTTTCAAGGGAACAAAAAGCAGCAGGATGTCTCGACAAAAACCCCACAATGAAATGATACACAGAAAAGCTTATGCTCACTTGTCCCCATGAAAAACTAGACCTAGTCAAATTATCACTGGCTGTGTGTTTTTTGTTGTCTATTTGCAAGATGTGCCAAACCAGAACAAATAATTTAATTACATTTTCCATTTACAGCTGATTGCTTTGAGTCCACCAATTTAAGGTAGCGGTCACAGCTAATTAGCAAACACAAAAAGAGCTTAAACTCAGTTAATCTTGCACATTTTGAGCTATACATTTATACATTTACACAACAAAAATGTGGCAAGTAAAAAAAAGTTTGAATTAAAAATGTATAAACTACATCTTTTATCGTTAGGTGTTCCATTACAGTATTTATATCAGAGTATTTTTTTAACAGATCTTTAGACAATAATATACTGTACACAATATGTTCTGTGAGATAATGCTTAACCTACAAAGAATGAATATAAAAGCTCAATTTTTAGTGAGTAATATGAAATGACAGGTAATGAAGTGCTTCCTTTGGGACTTTGGATAAGCTGTGACTCACAGTAAATGATGGCAGGGAACAGCTTTCTAACAGTTTCAAACCCACTGCAGCCGTCTGTCTTTCTGTTCTGTAAAAGTGGCTGAAGCTTCTGTGGAAATAGGTCACTTTGCAGTACAACGACTGCAACCGCACACTTACTGGTGTCTTTCATACTTCTAGGTCTGTTGCTGCTACAGTTAAATAGAGGAGAAACATGTAAAGAGGTATGGAAGATTTAATAGTTTATTTCTGAAGGCCAGACATATATGTGTCAATATCATGGCAAACCAATAAGCGCCTCCCTAAACACAATATTACCTCCCCTGGGTAATATATTATTGGGAACTGCATGCAGACGCCTATTATTATCCAGCTTGGGTTTCTTAACTTTATTTATATCTTATACGCTCTTCCGTCAACTGTAATGCGTCCTGACGCAACGTGTACCCCCACAAATGTCATATCCAAACAACCAGCTCGGTACCATGATGTGTGCTAATACTTTTACTGGCGTTTCGAGGCAACATATTTTGCTAACAAAGATGCCATATTTCTCCATAGGATATGAATGAGAGAACACGCCTCACACTGCTGCTGTCAAGTCACATGACAGAGTGTAGAGGTCCCTGAAGAAAACAGAAACTCACTGTTGGATTTGTTTGAAACTCAAAGAAAGCAATCCTCAGATGAATGTCTAGAACTGATTAACGTTTGGAGCCATTTTCATTCAAGATGGCTGCCAGAGCTACCTCAATTAACATAAAACTGACTATAACTCGGTCATTCTTTGAGAAATAGAGCTGAAATTTGGTGAGGTTACAGCTGAGAATGGTCTCCATCACATACTGAATCCAAATCAAAAATTCAATTTGGCTGTCTTAGCTAAAAAAGGGAAAAAATATGATAATTCGGCCATTTTTAGTAGGGATGGGGCAGATCCGATCCAGTATCGGTATCGGTATCCGATACCAGCAGAATGTAAGTATCGGGTATCGGAACCAACCTGCCGATATTTCCGATACTTTCTAGATGTCAGAGAGCACATATATTTCACCATACTCTGTGACTTCTGTCTTAACATTGTTACTTAGCGGTATATTAGTGTTCAATTATAGATTAAATCTGTATCTGTTGATAAAATTCAACAAGAATTACAACTCATATAGTGCCAGAATTAAAAATAAGACTAGAAAATGGGGAGTAGAATGTGATGATTTCCCATAATGCTTAGCAGTATTTTAGACTAGTGTTCCTTGCACCATGAGTCAGAAGGACGTCTGTGGAAGAGACCTGCCTCTTCTTGTATGCCATTTGTTTGTGAATTACTGTAGTGAGGCTCAGAGTGTCTTCTTTGGGTTTACCTCACACAAGTCCGAGTTTTGTGCAACATACGTGCTCTCCCTTCAAGAACTTAATTATTACAGCCTCCTATGCTTGAACACCGATATCGGATCGGAAAAGTATCGGTATCGGTCGATACTCTGTTGTTATGTATCGGTATCGGATCGGAAGTGAGAAATGTGGATTGGTGCATCCCTAATTTTTAGCTATTCAGCTCCAATTTGGCACAGTGGTAGCTGAGAGCAAACCCCAACACATAGTATTGTCAAATCATGATTTTAAATTGGCAGCAGCCTGGCTGTGCTCATCAAAGTTTCTCCAGGAACTTTCTAGTTAATTTTATAATGTTATTATCACAATCCTTGTGTTTGAGACCCATGTGCAGGCAGGCGAGCGAAGGCAGGATTTTAAATAAAAATAGATTTATTTTAAACAATGAAAACAAAAGGCCGGCATGGCAGCAAAAACTTACAAATGGTGATCAGGGAGGCAAACAGGACGGGTACAGGTTCAAGCACAGGAACAGGAAGAGACAAGGACTGAGATGTCTGTGTTAACAGAGCAATGTAAATGTCCATCCAGTGATTACCTTCTGTAAGTTTCATCAAAATCTGTCCTGTGGTTCATGAGCTATTTTGCTAACAGTGAAACACTGAGCTAACAGTAGTTCAGAGCTCCAGAGAGCAGGAGGCCGTGCTGCGACAGAGTGAGTCAGAGCAGAGGAGGCTACGGTCGGACACATGAGCTGGAAACGGTCGGTGGACCCTAGTGGCCGAAAGTAGTACTGCTCCATTTTTTTCGTCAGAATGAATGGAAACTGTCATATCTCAGCCAAAAATTTGTCTAAAAATATGGGGGAAAAATCCCTAAATATGTCGCTTCGCTGCATAAGTCGCAGGACATGAAAATTAGTTTAAAAAAACTGTGACTTATAGGCTGGAAAATACTGTAATCAACATTAGTAAACACAAAAATGGCTAAGGCTCAGTAAGTTTTACAGACATTGAACTAATATGTATGGTGTGATCACAGCTGAGGTTCATCTCCAACTCACACTCTGACAACAACATCTTAGACAGCAATTGTTCCACCAAAGAATGTTGGTTTTTAAATGCTTTTGAAGCCCTCCAATCCTGATTCCCACATACTCGTAAAATGGTGACAATTTTTGTGCGTTTTTTTGTGTAGACCTTATGCTTCATATAAATATAAAAAACATACAAGAAAAATGATTCATTTCTCAAAAAAATTATTACTGTATATATAAATACTGAAAATGAGGGAGGAAAAGAGGTTCTCCTATTTTCAGTTCTGTTTGCTCATTTTCAGAGCATCTAATGTGCTTTAATTCATTCTTATTACTCACACAGAAGGAGAAGGTTAGCTTACTTGTTTTAATCAACTTGTGTCAGGAGCCATCGTTTATCAGATGTTTGAGTCATTATTGTCTTGGAGCAGACGTCACATGCAGCTGAAACTGAGTCTTCTGACCAAAGTATTTTCAGTAAAAAGCTTTGCGTTCCCCTAAAACAGATCTGAAGTATTTATTCTGCATTTAAAACATGGGCTGCTATCCTCTCCTCTCACAAACAAGAACATTTACTGTTGTCAGCATCATAGTTTCAGGGTGGTGTCTGTTTCGAATGTGGTGCATGATTTTCCCAAAGTTTGAACCCGATTTGACCGCATGTTTCGGAACAGCATACCTTGGTTGGAGCTGTTGGAGGAGAACCGGTCTGTTTTCTTCAGGGTGCGAAAGTGGACTTTCTTGCTGGCCTGGCTCTCCCCATAGAGGCCAATGGATTGGACCTGGATGATGTAGTCCGTCTCTTCCTCCAGGTCCCAAAGGACACAAGAACGACTGGTGGTGTTGACCTCCCGAATGAATCGCTGTGTGTGCCCATCCTGCCTCTGGGTACAGGAAATGGATAGAGAGCAACAGAAAAAAACTGAACCTCCAGCTGTGGTCAATACTGAGGGTAAATTAGCAATCAGGGTGGCCACACACACAAATGCTACAGCTGCGTTACCAAAGGCGTCGTCTTTTCTTGGAAGGGGCATTTCTCTGCTTCATTAAATTTGACAGGGAAATGTTCAAATCAATAATGTGTTGCTGTCCAAAGTCACAAAAAGGCTCAAAAACGATGAGACAAAAGCCGACCTGAGACAGAGATGTACAACCAGAAAACATCCAAAGCTTCAGAGAACTTTTATTTTTACCGTATGGAGTCTTGATGAGGAATTAGGCAGTTGTGGAGTCAT
Source organism: Garcialebias charrua (assembly GCA_038048925.1). Taxonomy (NCBI): domain Eukaryota; kingdom Metazoa; phylum Chordata; class Actinopteri; order Cyprinodontiformes; family Rivulidae; genus Garcialebias; species Garcialebias charrua. The sequence continues at coordinate 21,491 of JBBPBX010000628.1, forward strand.
TAACATATTTTCTGGTGTAAAAGTCGCAGTTTTTTTTTTTTTGCATAGATTTGTCAGTCCTGCAACTTATACGCCAAAATGACTTATACACTTTTTTCCATTTTCATAATGCAATTTTTGACGGACACTTTAAATTTCAAAGAACTGCAACAGCGAGGAGAGAGGAGGAGGTCCTGCCCCAAGTGGAGGAGTTTAAGTATCTCGGGGTCTTGTTCACGAATGAGGGAAAACTGGAGCGTGAGATCGATAGGCGGATAGGTGCAGCGTCCGCAGTGAAGCGGGTGCTGTACCGGTCTGTCGTGGTGAAGAGAGAGCTGAGTCAAAAGGCAAAGCTCTCAATTTACCGATCGATCTACGTTCCCACCCTCATCTATGGTCATGAGCTTTGGGTTGTGACCGAAAGAACGAGATCTCGGATACAAGCGGCTGAAATGAGTTTTCTCCGCAGGGTGTCTGGACTCTCCCTTAGAGATAGGGTGAGAAGCTCAGTCATCCGGGAGGGACTCGGAGTAGAGCCGCTGCTTCTCCACATCGAGAGGAGCCAGTTGAGGTGGCTCGGGCATCTGGTTAGGATGCCTCCTGGACGCCTCCCTGGTGAGGTGTTCCGGACACGTCCCACCAGGAGGAGACCCAGAGGAAGACCCAGGACACGCTGGAGGGACTATGTTTCTCAGCTGACCTGGGAACGCCTTGGGATTCCCCCGGAGGAGCTACTCCAAGTGTCTGGGGAGAGGGAAGTCTGGGCCTCCCTACTTAGGATGCTACCCCCGCGACCCGACCCCGGATAAGCTGAAGAAAATAGATGGATGCAACAGTGAGTCCTCCAGTGCGCACTCGCTTCGCTCAGCGTGCGCAGGCGGAGGAACGCTAGAGAGCTTGCGGCTTCGGCCAAAATGGATGGATGGCACAGTGCCACCCAGGTGAAATGAAGCTGTTTTGACCATTAAAGTACATTTATCAAGGAAAAATTTAACTGAGACACACCTATGCTATAATGTTGAGTTAACAAATAATTGTTAATCGTGTTAATCTTATTAAATTTCTAAGAACTGCAACAGCGAGTTCTCCCGTGCGCGCTCGCTTCACGCAGCTGGTGCAGGCGGAGGAACGCTGGAGCGCAAGCGGCACCGGCTGCGAGGGATGCCATGCTGCCCAGGTGAAATGAAGCTGTTTTGACCATTAAATAACACATAATAAACACGATGGGTCAGCGGTGATGCATAATTAATGCCACTCGTACTCCGGAGCGACTTAAACGCTGGAAAATGTGGTAATTCCAACAGCAAAGATGTTGTGAGAGGAGCTCTGCAAAGCTCAGACGCTGTGTTTGACCTTTCATGAGGTTGTCGAAACAATCAAGGCACAAAGATGTGAGATCACTTCCCCCCAACGCAGCCATTTAGCTCCTCTTTGTGTCTCTCATCCGCACTTAACGGCGTCATCAACACAGATGTCTTCTTTTATGGCGTTGCTTGAATGAGAGTTCTGTCAAAAAGTCTTCACACCTTTTCAAAACGATGAAATGACTAAAGGTGTTTAGGTGCAGCTGCTAAAGGTCTTGTATGGAAACATACACAGATGACAAAATGTGACATTATTATTATTATTATTATTATTATTATTATTATTATTATTATTATTGAATTGCTGCGTAACACTCTGAAGCATAAAATGAACAAATCACTGTACATTTGTGTTGCATCATACTATTTTAAGCTTTATTTTGGCTGATTTATACATTTATAAGCATCCCTGCTGCAACCTTTTTTAGACTTGCAGGCTTTTTTTCTGACTCCAGGCTTCCACAAGATTTCTCCATGTTTTTTAAAGCCTCAAAGAGTTTATACATCAAACCACCTCGACATCATTTTATAAATTAAAACCTTTTTATTCTGCCTCCCACAAGGCTCAGCATCAAACTACAAATGGCTTAATTCATAATAATAATAAAAAAAAGCAGAAATTCATGTGTGCATGTGACGCTAGCCTGGTTAAAACCACACCCTGTCCTTCACTTTGCTTCTGACTAGGGTCTGGCATTCCTCCCATAGAAAACGATTTCTCCGTTCGATTTTTGAACGGACCAATCAGAGAACAGAAGGCGGAGTTTTGTTAGCTTAGCCTGGCGAGGTCCAGGCTATTCAGATAAAAAGCTCAGAAACCACTCGGTGGATATTTTTTCTGCTACCAGTGTGTAATTATATGTCTTTAATTTACTGACTGTTGGCCTGGATGAAACATTTGAGATAAAATTCGATTTTTTATCATTTATTTTCGTAGCGCACCCTGAGGCTGTTTGGAAAATGTCAAACCGAAACTATTTAAATCCAGCAGATTTGACCATTTCGTGAATTGATTTAGGAACTGTTAAGCTCAGGAACACTTCTGATATAACGTCAGCTAAGAAATATAGTTTTTCTCAGGAAAGAAATAATAGTTTTTTACCTTGTTTTCTGGAAAATTCCTTCGTGGCGGCAGCCATTTTAACTGACGACGTCAGTCAACGTCGTTCAAAACTCCGCCTTCTGTTCTCTGATTGGTCCGGTCAAAAATCGACCGGAGAAATCGTTGTCTATGAGACAAATCCCAGACCCAGCAGTGAAGGGAAATAGAATTGAGCGGAGCTGTGCAGGAATGGCGAGGGCCAGGCTAATGTGACGCATGTTCACTTTAAAAGTTACCTGTTGTGAGATGGAGAAGCCGATGATGATGTCCCCCTCTGGAACCTCCCAGGACACAGTTGCTGAGTCGGCTCGCAGATGCATGACGGACACGTTGACAGGAGCTGGAGGCCGGTCTGGAGAGGAGTCAGCAGATGGACCAGCGTCAAACAGAAACTGTCATTAGCTTTAACTCTGTTTTGAGGGAAACGATGGCGAAAATTACAGCAGAGTAATGTTGTTGTTTTTTTTCCTTTATAGATGGCCTCCTTTCTCACCTCAAAGCCATCCTCTCACACCAATGTGAATTTTTTTTTTTTGTTTGTTTTTGTTTTTTAAAGAGAGAAAGGAAAGATAGAAAGTAAGACAACAAAACACAACAATTATCCACAAAAAGAGCACAAGGCAAACACACCCAACCTCCGGCCACAATCCTGCAAAACATGACAAAACACAGCAACAAAATACACATGCATAAAGACTAATAATATTCATGACCTTGCAGTAGATTTCCATAAATAAACATACCCATACCTACAAATATATATACATATACATTCATATCACATATCCATCTACATATCTGCATATATCTACATATACATCCCTGCATCCATTTGTGTGTGGCTGTGAGCATGCATAAGTGAATAAGGTTCCTCCAATAGAACATTTAGTAGCGACTGTGAAGCATCAGAGATCTGCCCCCCCAAAGCCCGAGGCAGATGAAGGGGCGATCAAAGCCCAAGACCCCAAGAAGGACCCCGAGCCCAGAGTCCCCAGTGCCACCCAAACAGGACTAGCCACTCACCCTCTTCCCAGATCTGACCAAGGGGGAGAACCGGACGAGCTCCACCAGCAACTACACACAATGACCCCCGGGAGGCCAACAGCGACAAACCCACAGGCCCCCGCCGGAGCCCGCTGCAAGAGCCCGCTGCACTGACGTAGCCCCAGGCCCGGCCACCGAGGCCCGGGCACCAGGGACGCCCACCAGACCCGATAGGACCCGAGCCCCACCAGGCAGCCACCAGGCACCACCAGGCCGAGCCGACACATGCCCAAGCGCCCAACCCCTGAAAGCGACAACAAGGGCCCCCAGCACGCCCGCAGGCAAAAGGACACCCACCCGGGGGCCACGTGGTAGGAGCGCGACACCAAGTAGCCTCAGATGTAACAGAGAGGGGGCAGTCCAAATCCCAGCCTGACAATTAGACATTCATACACAGACACACTCACTCAGACCCACCCTCATCCTCACTCACACAAAGACAAACAATAACGACACGTTCCATTCATAATCCTGATGCACACTCTATACCCCCTAGGTCCAAGACATGTACCTGCCCCCTACATGGGGCAGCCCACACCCAAGCCCAGGAGGTAGGCCCATTCATTCTGGGGTGGAGAGTAGCCGACATCCAAGATTCGGCCCAACCCTCGCCCTGCCGACAGGACAGGACACCCGAGCCCAAGCAGCCCCAGGGAGAGCGAAATGCCAGCCCCGCCCACGGCGAACCCCCAGGCCCCGAACCCCCCCATAGTCCAGGACAACCCCCGACGGCCCACCCCCAGAATGTCCGCCAGGCAACCAGGGGGGTAAGAGAAAAATAAATAAATAAATATATATATATATATATATATATATATATATATATATATATATATATATATATTTATATAAATAAATACATAAATAAATAAAATTGAAATTAACAAATCTAGACCCCGACATACACACCCCCGTCCCCAAATGTGCTGTTGGTGTGTGTTGTTGTAAAGTGCATTTAAAAAGGGAAGAGAAGGAGCAAAGGCTGGCATTATGCCAGTTTCCCCTCCACTCCAACTCTAACCCAGGCCCTTATTGTCTAAATGCATAATTGTGAGTGAGCATAGGCACGGGGGGCGAGAGTGATGTCATCCCGCCACCCATAACCATAGTGCTCACCCCAATTCCTATATGTGAATTTTATGAGGATGTTTATGAGTGAATGTCTAAAGTGTATAATAAAATTGAGTCCCAAGTGGTTCTGAACAACAGAGATGTAAAAACGTTGCAGCACACCTGAGTCTCAAAATCCCTATATGTATTAATTTGAGATGAAGAGGGCGGAGGTGCGTGGTGAGGGATGGGGAGAAAATATCTGCAGGAACAGTGCTCCCACAGCAAGTCAGCTCCCCCGCTGACCCTAGATACCCCCCCCAGTTCGCCAAGGTCCACCCCAGGAGCGAGGCAAAGAAAACACCTCTCCGGCCGCCAGCAGAGTAATGTTTAGTCTCAATAATTTCACAGAAGGTGTCACAGTTTGGGGGTTTCATTGTGTTTGTGTTAGTATATCTATTTTTTCTGCCCCTTGTTTATCGGTATGTTCAGGTTTTTTGTGTTGTTTCTGTTCCCAGTCATCTGTGTTTTTACCAGCTCAATCTGGCATTTCAGTTTGTTTCTGTTCCAGCTCATAGTTTCCCTTGCCTGTCACACACCTGCTGTTCTCATTTACTATTCACTCCACCTAGTTCTTATCCGTGTTTCCAGTGTCAGATCCTCGTGTGTAACTTCCCCTGTATTGTTTTGTTCATCACCTGCAACTCCTGGTTTTGTTTCTGTTGAATAAATTAATTATTTTTGGCTCAAACCAGCCAACCTGTCACCTGCTGGCCTGCATCCTTGGATCATCGTTAAAAACCAACCAGCATTGAGAAACTGTAAATAATTGACAAATGCTTCAAATACTGTTGAGATTTTGCTACACAGTTGTGAACAATATATCCTTAATGGGAAAACTGAAATATTTGGGCTACAATCTGCACAAAAGTGGAGTAATACAACACTCCTATGACTCGTTTGCAAGGATCTTTAAAACTTAATGAACAATACGCCTATAGCAAGATCATTGTTGACATGGAAAACATATTTTTTAATGAAAAATAAAAATTTGAGTGTCTTGATAAGCTAGAAAGGCAGTACAGTAAGTACAGTGCATTTACCATTTTTCAGCTGTTTTATGCTCCTTTCAGATTCTTTCTGCCAACTACAACATTTTTGTGCTTCTTCTAACTTTTTCTGCTAATTTAAGCTTATTATGCTCCTTTCAATTTATTTTTAAAAGTTTCTGTTTAGCTACTACATGCTAATTTTTTTTATTTTTTTATTTATTTATTGGCTAATTCCATATTTTTTACACTCATTTCAACTTTTTTCAGCCTAATTTAGCAAAAATCATGCTTTTCCACCTCCTTCGGGTCATTTAAGTTTCTTTCTGTTGTTTTGTAAGCTATTTTCCTCTTCTTTTTTATTTATTTATTTTTTTTCTAGTCAGCTTTTTTCAGATAACATCCACTTCTTTTAGTTTTTTTTCTCCTGGTTTCAGCGTTTTCTGTTCTTTGAGCTACTATTTAACTCTTTTTATGCTAATTTTAGCCTTTTCAGCTAATTCCACTTTTTAAAAAAATCTAATTTAATTTATTTCCACTTCCTTCTAGAAGTTTATGCTTCTTTTTGCCTTTTCAGCTACCGTACTTTTAACCATTTTTGGGGGGGCTAATTCCTAATTTTTGTGCTCATTTTTGCTTATTTAAACCTAAAGTGTTTTTTTCTGCTTTCTTCTGCTAATTTATGTTTGTTCTTCCATTTCAGCTATATTTCAGCACGTTTTCAGCTAAATTCAGCGGTTTTTCAGCAAGTTCTTCAGCAGTAAGCATTCACACTGCATTTTTGCAGGAAATGCAATTGCTCTTGTTAGAATCCACAGCTGTGTTAATGAAGTCCTCATGGAGGAAAGTTTTTGAATCTGATCGTGTTAATGAACCGGGTGAGCTTCTATTACCTGTAATTGTTCGTATATGTGTGTTCTATCTGCCATCTTACAGTCAGCATTCATCTTTTTCAGTCTAAATGTCAATGAACAGTTTATTTATTTATTTAACATCTGCAGTTGTCACCATAATTACTTTTTCTTGGCAGCTCAGTTCTTGTATCTGCAGAGGTACAAATTGGATCCTGCATAAAGTGAGCGTTAATCCGAACTCACTGAAAGACAATCATTAGCTCTCTGGTCAGGGCTCAGGGGCAGCTTCATGTCAAACAGATATACATACTGTTACTGTATGTTTTCTTTGCTGTGCTGCACTTCGTAGCACACTCTTCACAGTTGGCTGCAACCCGGTGCTTCTTTTTCCTTCTGGCGAGGAGCTGAAGCATTTGTCTATTTGATTGTGTTGTCTGAGCTGTCAAAATTATTGTGTTGTTTTATGTTTTTGTTTTTTTTTGTGTGCATTAAACCTGTAAGAGGGTTTTTCAGTCTGTGGTGAGGTGAAGTGGACCTGTTTTGATTCATAATTCAAAGTCACAGATTTGCATTCATGCTCGGCTTCATTCATCTGATGCTTCAGTTTTAACCTGACATGTTGCTCTTTGATATTTACTCTCTGCCTTCTGACAGTCCCGCCCCCGCTTTCATCACTTTACAGTCCTCGTTCATGTTTTCATCTCAAGCAGCTTTTGCGAAGCGGAAACAAAAGCCTGGGCAGCTAAAAAGGAAGGAGGAAGAGAGGGTGACGGCTCTAACAGAAGAGTGCTCGGGTCAGACAGGCAGGCCAGATGGGATCAGCTGTAACTTGAAGGCCATTTCACTTGAGCTTTTGTTGTTCCTGTACATCTAATAACATTTGTGTTGTCAGTCACGAACAGTGGCATCGTGGTGAAGATCAAGAGGAGAGAAATGTTAGATAAGGACAAAAATGACTCTTTTGTCCAGAAAGGGGAACACAACACGAACACGTTGAGCATAACTTGTTTTGAATAAAAACTCTATAGATGCTTTAAATTTAGTAGCTCAGTGTTTAATGTCTTTTTTAGATTTTTTTAAATGTAATATTTGAAGTTGATTTCAATTCCCTAAACTCTTTCAGTTCACTTAAAAAGAGGTTAAATAAGATTTGATGTGAAGAACAATGATAACCTCAGTGCACATTCAGGCAACGCAAGAAAGATTAAGGATGAGAGGAAACCTGGAGCTCTGAAATGATTTTAGTCTCGCTCATGTCCATCTTATCTTCCTGCATGTCCCTCCCTTCATCTGATGCATTTAGAGCAAACGTTGACCCTGAAGGAAGCTTCAAACCCTCAGGTCAGACAGGATAGTCAGTCGTTTGCTTGTACGAGCCATAAAACGTTTGGTTCAGACTCCAGGGGCCTCATGTATCAACCGTGCGTGCGCACAAAATCCTTGCGTACGTCACTATCCACGCAGAACCCCGTATGTATCAAAACTGAACTGAACGTGAATATGTGCGCATCCAAGTACATTTCCACGCCAGCTCCAGAGCAGGCGTACGCACGTTTCTGTGGTTCTTGTTCCTTTGGCGACACTTACAGGTGATTCAGAGAAACTGAAGCCCCACAGTCTGTGGTTGACTTTAAGAGCGGCTTGAAGACCTTTCTTTTCAACCGAGCATACTCTGCCTCCTCATGATTCTACTTTTGATCTTAGCTGATACTGTTGTTGATTTTAATTGTTTCATTATTTGTTTCATTGACATTTAATTCTGTTGCACCTTGTAGCACTTTGAGATTTCCATTGATGAAATGTGCGTTATAAATTGATGTCATCATTATTATTATTATTATTATTAACTGTTCATGATGTGAAAATGATTAATATTCCCACCAAACACACGATTAACAAGTATTACATCCACATGACGCAAAGGACGCGCAAAGTTGTGCCAAAAATAAATTTAACAGGAACGGATTCATTCAGCCTTACTGGAGGATATAATAAATAGTGTAACACGCAGAGCATTTATTTATAAACAGATATAATTTTCTGATCTAGGATATGGCTTATCAGCCGTTTTCAGAAATAATCATTTTTCAGTTTGGCACTGCTGCGCTCTGGAGCAACACAGGAGCCGTGCATCACGCGTGCACATGCAGAAGCAGCGATCAAACTGTTCCCGAGCTTTCCTGAGGGAGCTGCAGGCCGATCAGGGCTGTCCAGTCCACACAAAGCCTGATCCAATGGAATGTCTCATCCATATGATTCCAAAGGCTGAGTGGTCGCGCTTTGGAGCGCGCGCGCACCCTCGCCGGTGTTACACGGCAGCTGGAGGTGATTCATAATCTGCGTTTATTGTAGATTTCTCCAAAATGACACGTGAAAGTACACCATATATAACTTGTAGGAGAGTAAAAGCTTCACAGACAAACAGATTGCGCACAAGGCTGTGGCGCGCGCAGCGTTTGGAGACTCCAACATCACGTCATGTCATGAAAACTCTCCACTGAGACGCACAGACCCGTTTCTTCATATCATCTATTAAATAAACAAAGATCTACCAAACATCTAAGTCCCTCTGTGTTTACAGTAATTATGGTAATAAACTCGTGCGCAAAGTTAATATTTTCACTCAGAATGAATGGATGTGCCGGTTGCGCACCAAAGCAGGGTGCGCGCACACACAAATACCGACACACAATCACTCGTTCTTTGCGTGATGAACACATTTTATTACTATTCTTACTTAGGATTATTTTCCTCACTCATATTATATTAAATTCATTATTTTCCTGAATCTAGAAATGATTTCTGATCGCGCAGGGATCAAACAAACATGTCCTTCACACATGCAGGAAGTAATTTGCATCTGTTTAACATATGTAAATGAAGGCGTGTCAGGGGAGGTGTCTCACGTGCGCTCAGTTCCACGTTAATTGTGATGTACAAAAGGAATGTGCGTGGATTCCGGTGTACGCACAGTTTGATACATCTGGATTTTTTTGTGCGTACACACTTTTCTGGATTTGACCGTGCGGCACTTTTCAGTAAGAAATCCACGCAAGTCTTTGTACATGAGGCCCCTGCTCCTCGGGCTCCTGACATGTTCAGATTAGTTTGTGAAGGAGAATAAAGGACCTGAACAAAGTAATCTGGAAAATTCTTAGTGTGACAGAAAAAGCATGAGAGGAAACTGATATTGTAAAGAGTTGAGGGACATAAAAGTGTTTTTTTGATAAGCCTGGTATCAGGGTTGTTGTGGTCTCATTTGGTTTGTTTAATGAGAAGATGCTCTGTGCGAGGAGCTGAGTTATTGTGGTTCAATAAATGTGGAACGGCTCAAAGAGCAAGTTACACCTCATTTTGGACGGCCTATAACTTTGCTGCTGTCTCTAAAAATACAAAATCTCTTTGCTACAGACAAACTTTTGACTATAATAATTTACATTTCCTCTCTTTGCTCTCAGTTTTGCTCCTGCTTTGCATCTAAGACACCTCTTCTTTATTTTTTCTGGATTTAGTATTGTATTCCAGACATTAATCCGATGACATCTGTCAAAATGTTTTAGTTTCGCTTGGTTTCATATTCAGTTTTGAGTTCCAGAATTGCTCCGCTCGGGGTGGCTGCATGCTGGAGCAGCTCCGTGACTTTCATTCAGAGATTTTGCTTTTGGAAACTTTAATTCCTCTTTTCCTGGATGTAAATCACGTTTTTGGTTGATTGTTTCCTCTGGTGTCAGATGCTGTGCAGCTGGAAGGGTTTTTACTGAAACTTTTTACTTTTGGACATTTGTTACGATACGTAACCATGACAACAAGCTGTTACAACCGGGAACAGCTGATTACCATCTTAAAAGCTCAAATAAAATCTCATCTACAGCCCCAAATCTCATATGACTTGAAAAGGAGGCGCCGTGGATGCATTCCCATTTACCTGCCGGCTGTGCTCAAGTGTCTGACCACTGAGAACCTGGAGCTGGCAGAAAACATAGCTCATGACAACACCTGGCACCTGCAGCTGACTGTCCGCAGAGACGAGGAGCTCGGCAGGCTGCTGGGAGGAGTGCCCATCGCTCTCGGAGGAGTTCTGCCCAGCATTCAGTTGATCCTACAGCCCGGGGAACCGAGAGGCCAGCCAAGTCTAGGTGGACGGATCAGACGGCATCTGCGGCCAGTTTCTTCAGATCCGCTGTGGGACGGACTAATTAGAGATCCTTCCTGCCCACAGCCACCAGCATCTACAACATCTCTTAAGGATATGAGGATAACGAGTTACAGCAACATTTCATTTCCCTTTGGGATTAATAAAGTATTTTTGAATTTGAATTGAATTGAATTAATGTGTCTTATTGCTGGGTTGCAATCACGTGACCCGGAAGTGGCGCGAAATTCAGATGCGGGGCAGGAAGTGATTTTCCCCAGTTCAAAACACAGCAGAATGGATTACAGCAAGTATGCCAAAGCCCTAAATAAACTGGCGAGGACGAGTTTTGGGTTAACCATTTAGGATCAAAAGAAGCTTTAAATGGTTGTCGACTTGTTTCTGCCCGGGTGAGTAGTGAGATGTATTATTTATTTAGTAATTAGCCTATGCTAACTACGCTATCGCTAATGCTAACAACAAGTTTAGTTAGCCCCCTGTTATTTCTATGTGCGTGGATCTACTTAAAAATAATATATTTAGCTTCTGTAAAGCCAAATTCGTGCTGGAGTTGTATGTGTTAACGTTGAGTCATATGCATTTCTACACTGTAGGTCAGAGATCTACAGTAACTCCATTAAAAAGGTAAGTTAATGTACTGAAAATATTATGATTTTTTTTGTTTTGATAATACAGTATCATCAAGGTGATCGTATCTTCTTTGTAACTTCAGATACTAGCTGGTTAAACTCAAGGTGGCCATACATGGGAGCCTCACCAGATGGAGTCGTTTCATGTGACTGTCATGGAGCCAGGGTGTGTGAAATCAAGGTAAAATTTATTTCTCAAAAGGTTTGGACTACTGCACTGCAGACTTAGCTTTTTTAGATTTTTCTACCTGGATTATTGAGCATGCATTAGGGTACTGCACTGCAGACTTTGCGCACCTCACAGTATGAATGTTACAACTATAATTTTTTACTCAAATCTTTGTTGTTTGCATATTTCACAGCATGTAGCCGTAGTTTTGGGGATGGTCTTGCAGTTTGTGGGATGTTGCCTTGTTTCCAGTTAAAAAATGTGTGACCTTTCCATCACCTTTTAAAACTTAGTCCAGATTAATACATTCTTACCTGTGGAACACACCTGGTTGACAGAGACATAAATATAGTCTCATTTTCTAACATTGGTGTTGGATAGTGAAATGAGTGAAACACAATCTTTAAAAACGTATCATATTGAAATGTTTTGGAGACTACCGTATTTATTTTTTATGTCTAAGTTTCATTGTCTTGTCCTTCAGTGCCCACAGAGCAAACAGCATGAAGTCGGTCTGAGGATGTGTGCTGGACAGCCTGGTTTTTGTCTCGTCGTCTCGTCAAGGTTGGAGATTCTGTACAACTGGATAGGAACCATCCTTATTACCATCAGCTCCAGGATCAGATTCACATTGTGGATGTACAATATTGTGATTTTGTAGTATGGAGTGAAAATGATATTTATGTGGAAAGAATTCTGCCAGATGACCAGCTGTGGGAAACAGCAGTTCCCAAAATTCAGCACTATTTTACACATTGCATCCTACCTGAAATCCTGGGACAGAAATCCACACGTGACTAACCAATCTAAGAATCAAGAATGTTATTTGGAGTAGTTGATGAAAGGAGTTTGAAAAGTTTATACAAATTTAAACAGTTGCTCTTTTTTTCCCCAAAAACATTTGTCACTACCATAACATGTTTCAGCTACACCTGTAGCAAGCACTCTGCAGAAGGGTCATGTGATGTTGTTACATGTCATGACAGCTGTTTTTTATTTACAATAATCTTAATTGAAAAGTTAAGTATGTTAAATCAAATGATATATTTAAATCAATATGAGATTAGCTTGTGAATTTCAAAGGTGTTCTAATATGTTAAATAACAGCACATACAAATGTCATATGTCACAAATGTTGCAAAATGAGTCTACTTCAGAAAAATGTTTTTATTTCAATAGCAAAACTCATGTCATTTTAACTGACCAATATTCACAAAGATTGGTTATGGAGTTCATTGAATAAATTAAAAATATTCAACCTTATTGGGTAAAAATTTTTTTTGTCTTCATGAACAATTAACATGTACAAATATGGTCTGTAACAGTATTAGTGATTTAATTTACTTTTGATTTACTTTAAATGATAAATACATGTATAATCATTTAAACTTAAAATATTTATATAAATATAGTTGATTGAATTACTTGTCGCTCAGGCCACTATTAAGAATTGTAATCTTTCATGGAGAACATGAATCGTTCTAAAACAAATTCGAGACACAGTGGCTTTTGACACATTAAATCTATAGGCAAGGTCTTGAAGCTGCAGATGTAATCTGAGATGCATAAGTATCATAATAAATTGCTCAAATTTGGAGAGTGCTGACAGTGATGACATGCTGATGTATAAGGTTCACAGAGCTGAAAAATTTGCATCAAAACTAAAAAGTTGGGCAGTCCCGTATAAAACTTTGTTTTATCGTTGTTCTGGAAGGTTTCAGGAGTAAATTTAGTCACTGAGACTTTTTCCTTAAGGTCGCAGATCTCAGTTGTGTAGCCTTTCACTGCATCCTCCAGCTTTGTGAGGTCAACCATGCTTAGATCCGTCTGGCATTCTGCATCTGCAAATATTTAATTATTAAAAATTACGTTCAGAAATTCTATAAATAAATAAATAGTATTTTTATTTATTATTATTTTACCTTTGAATCGTTCGTTTTCAGGGGCTGGTAAGCTTTCTTCACAGAGCTCCTCTTCCAGACTGTTGGCCTCCTCAGTGCAGAGAAGCTTCCAGGCCTTAGCTCTTTCCCTGCGCCGGAGGGATGCTTCTGTTTGTGGCCACTCGTTACTTCTTTGGTACCCCAGGTTAACAGTGGGGGCCCAGTCTTGGGAATGTACATCACCTGCTGCACTCGGACAACCTAAATATAAGACACCACTTTAAAGTAAAACACGTAAATGCCTTTCCTAGCACTAAGCTAACCGCTAACAACATTAGCATTCTAATCGGATTTTTTCTGGGAACAACCAAGTGTTGAACCACTACACAAGCTAGGGCATAACATATCTTACCTGTCTTTCTAGTTACTGTCCAATAAAATATCTGAAAATATGATTTAAACGATACGACCCTTACCTGTAACAAAGTGGTCGCTGCAGACTCTCGTCAGTTTCTGCACCTCCTGTTTTTAGCCGTAGGTTGTAATCCACGTTTGTCGTCTTTTTTCTGTAAGTTTTTTTAAATTAATCCCCTTGTAGCATACTACTTTCGGAACACGAAAATAACTTTTATCTATCTCTCGATTAGAGCGGTTGCAACAACCGTAAACGGCACAGAATTTAGGCATGTTGATGCTGAATCAGCAACAGAAGGAAACGGCTGCGTTTACTTCTTGCCCCGCATCTGCATTCTGTGACGTCACTGCTACGTCATCTGAAACCCAGCAATAATCCGGTGCGCCTTATAGTCTTGTAGGATGGATATACTTTTCTTTGAACTTCTTGTCTTTTAGTTAATGAGAGTTGCAGTCTGACACGCATAGGTACAAACACAATCGCTATCAACGATGCACACTGTAGGTTTTATGATGTTGATGGCGGCAGTAGCAGCTCAGGAACTACGGAAGCGTATTGCAGTCAGCCATAAAAAAAAATTGGAGCTTATGTAGTAATCACGTGATACGTATGTAGTAAAAACGTGATAAAAACGTGATACTATGTAGTAAAAACGTGATACGGATTTAGTAATAGCGTGATAAGTATAGATGTAGCATTCGCATAGCCAGTATTTTAGGAGGGGCGGTTCCTTTAAATATATAGTAGACCTGCAAAATGCCACATGCCTCAGTAGCACAATGGAAAGCGCATCTGCTTTCTGCTCCAACGACCCTGGTTCGATCCTGACCTGGTTGAACTTATTTTACTTTTTTTATTTTTATTGGATGAATAAAATAAAAAAGGAGTTTGTGTTAACCACAGGCATATTAAGTTTATGGTGTTAACCGGTTCGACATTAGCGGCGTCTCCATACCTTCTCTTTCCACCTCTCTTAACACAGAACTTGTGTTGTGCGGGAGTTGTGGTCCCGCACATTAAGATTTTAAGATTAGATAAGATTTTTATTATTTTTAATATAATTTATTTATTGTAGAGTGCTGTTTATTTAAAATATCATCCAAATGGGTCACTTTTATTTATTACTACAATACAATACAAACATATTTTTGGCATATTTTCAAAATAAACATTTTGTAAGTCTTTATTTTGTCTTTTTTTTTTGTACCGAAAATAAACCGAAAATAAACCGAACCGAGCCCTCCTTGTAATTGAACCGAACCGAAATGTGATTTTAGCGTACCGTTACACCCCTAATATATATATATATATATATATATATATATATATATATATATATATATATATATATATACATATATATATACATATATATATATATATATATATATACATATANTATATAGTTAAACTGCTTCACATCTTACATCTGGTGGACCCTACGTGTCTACTACAGTTTTCATACATAAAGTGCACCAGACTATAAGGCATATTAAGCTAAACAAAACAGTTGGATAAGTCAAACTTTATCAAACTCATTCACAATAGCTCTCAACATTGTTCACTTGTATCACATAAAATCGATTTGAGGTCAGTAAACACAACCAGAATCAATACATAAGGTGCACTGGATTTTAAGGCTCACTGCTGATTTCTGAGAAAATTAAGGATTTTAAGTGTGCCTTATAGTCCAAAAATTATGGTAAGTGTCCAAGATGACGGCAGAATAACTTGAACACAAGCTCAACTCGTTGTTTAGAGACTATAATTGACCATCCATTAAGAATCAACGACGCTCGATGGTGCCTAAACCACATCACTCCAGATGTTTTTACAATGAAGCTGCTAACCAGGGCACAGTCACCATGGTCTGAATGAAATATTATTCATGAATAACAATGGTGTGGTGTCTAATTCCCTGGTGCAAAAGTGGATTTACTTTAAAACTCTCACGAGGTGTTCTGTCTCCAGACGGCTCTGTCTGGATGTATTTTAGAGTCGGTCGATGAAAGGATGGTCTCCTCTGCACAACAGGGTGCTGTCTCACAGCTGCTCGCAGAGCCCGGTGTTGTAAATCACTTGGTGCTCAGGGTCTTATGAAACATCATGCTGGGTTTATCTCACAACCCCTGAATACCACTTCACTTCTGAATCCGCTGCATTCTGACACTTTCTTTACCGTCAAAGGGTTTGAAACTGGAGCAAGCAGGGAGCAAGGTACCATTAGCTGATTTAAAAAAATAATAATACTTTGTACATTCAGAGAGGAATGGTGTGTTTTTCCTGCCTTTCCAGGTAAATTCACGGATCCTGTGTTAGAACCCCGAGGCTGTTAAAGTGGAGTGAGACCTGATGGGATGAAGGCCCCGGCTAATGTTAATCCATTTCAATTCTCCGGCCACACTCGGACTCTTTCAAGCCAACACTTTAATCATTCCAAAACTGTAAAAGGGAAGCGCACAGTGCCACAGGGGACATTCATGAGTGAGCCGTTCTTGTGTTGGCAGCTTCACTGTACACACCTACAGTGGGTGTTTAACAGTCATCCAACAAACATGTCAACAAGTGTTAGTCACAGAACGATGGACACAGTTTCGCTTGATTCGATGCAGCCATTTGATTTAGAATATATTATATCTGACAGCAGATATTATCATGACAATGTGAACAAATATTAACTATTTATTTAAATGGATGGAGCTGGCACACAGAGCTGCTATTTGTCAGGAACACGTCAGCGGGTTTATGAACAGCAGATTGCCAATTTGATTTGAGCCAGGCGGTCCAGTAAATCCAATAAATCTTAATCCGCGTTTGTTTTTGTGTCCGAAGGAGAATATATTCTGTGGCATTCTTGTTTTCAAAGATCATATGTCCTTTAATATGCAAAATATTAAAAGAGTATTTTTTTTATTTTGGGGGGGAAAAAGATTATTTTAAAAATCTAACTATAGTTTCACTAAACATCAGTGCTTATTTTAAATTAGAACTGTCCTGAATGGCTTTTACATGTGCATGTTTTTACAGATGTATTTATTTAGTTATTAATGCAGTATAAAGTGAAGGCCTAGCATTCCTTGAATGAATGCATATGCACCGTTTTAGTCTAACATCATCGTGTGTTGAGAAATGATGGCATGTAGCCATTTTGGTTACATCCTGAAAGTTGCATTTTGCACAATTTCAGGTTGTCACACTCAGAGTATTCACTGTAAATTGGGCAGCACGGTGGCACAACTGGTAGAGCTGCTGCCTCTCAGCGAGAAGGTTGCCGGTTCAAATCCCGGTCCGGGGCCTTTCTGGGTGGAGTTTGCATGTTCTCCCCGTGCATGCGTGGGTTTCCTCCGGGTACTCCGGTTTCCTCCCACAGACCAAAAAACATGCTTGTTAGGCTGATTGGTGACTCTAAATTGACCCTAGGTGTGAGTGTGAGAGTGGATGGTTGTTTGGTGTGAGTGAGACAGGTCCCTCTTGTAAATGAGTCCCCGTGACTCAACGAGGCTAGCCTGTATAAATAAAGGTTGAATGAAAAAAAAAAAATGACTCTCGGCTACTACCACACCAAGTTTTAGCCAAACCCCTTTTACTTTGACTGAGCTATAGCCGTTTTTGTTTTGGATAATGTTGATTTACTGTGACAACCTTCTTGAAATGGACTGAATCCAAAAGTTAATCGGTTGTAGATAAACATCCAATGATTACTTATTAAAGTCAATGCACTGTTTCATGAGATATTTTGCTATCAGACAAATAAGGTTGACTCCAACAGCTAATGCTTAAGTTTAATTTTCTCTAATTCCTGCAACAAAAGCCCTCTTTCCTTTTCATTTGTTTACACCTGACCTTACTTGAACCAAAGAGCAGAGCAATTACCGGTAGTTTAGACTTTTCTTTTAACTGTGTGCTACTGAATCCTGGAGTGTTCTGACTTTAAAGGTCTTCGATTATTTATTTATTTATTTTACTTTGAAGTTCTTAATATCCATCCATCCATCCATCCATTTTCTTCCGCTTATCCGGGGTCGGGTCGCGGGGGTAGCAGCCTAAGTAGGGAGGCCCAGACTTCCCTCTCCCCAGCCACTTGGAGCAGCTCCTCCGGGGGAATCCCAAGGCGTTCCCAGGCCAGCCGAGAAACATAGTCCCTCCAGCGTGTCCTGGGTCTTCCTCTGGGTCTCCTCCCGGTGGGACATGCCCGGAACACCTCACCAGGGAGGCGTCCAGGAGGCATCCTAACCAGATGCCCGAGCCACCTCAACTGGCTCCTCTCGATGTGGAGAAGCAGCGGCTCTACTCCGAGTCCCTCCCGGATGACTGAGCTTCTCACCCTATCTCTAAGGGAGAGTCCAGACACCCTGCGGAGAAAACTCATTTCAGCCGCTTGTATCCGAGATCTCGTTCTTTCGGTCACAACCCAAAGCTCATGACCATAGATGAGGGTGGGAACGTAGATCGATCGGTAAATTGAGAGCTTTGCCTTTTGACTCAGCTCTCTCTTCACCACGACAGACCGGTACAGCGCCCGCTTCACTGCGGATGCTGCACCTATCCGCCTATCGATCTCACGCTCCAGTTTTCCCTCATTCGTGAACAAGACCCCGAGATACTTAAACTCCTCCACTTGGGGCAGGACCTCCTCCCCGACCCGGAGAGGGCATGCTACCCTTTTCCGGCTCAAGACCATGGCCTCGGATTTGGAGGAACTGATCCTCATCCCGGCCGCATCACATTCAGCTGCAAACCGCTCCAGCGAAAGCTGTAGATCACGATCTGATGAAGCCAATAGGACCACATCATCTGCAAAAAACAGAGAAGCGATTCTAAGGCCACCAAAACGGATCCTCTCAACACCTTGGCTGCGCCTAGAAATTCTGTCCATAAAAGTTATGAACAGAATCGGTGACAAAGGGCAACCTTGGCGGAGTCCAACTCTCACTGGAAACGAGCCTGACTTACTGCCGGCAATGCGGACCAAGCTCTGACACCGGTCGTACAGGGACCTAACAGCCCATATCAATGGGCCTGGTACCCCATACTCCCGGAGTACCCCCCACAGAACCCCCCGAGGGACGCGGTCGAATGCCTTCTCCAAGTCCACAAAGCACATGTAAACTGGTTGGGCAAACTCCCACGCACCCTCCAGGACCCTGTTGAGGGTGTAGAGCTGGTCCAGTGTTCCACGACCAGCACGAAAACCACACTGCTCCTCCTGAATCCGAGGTTCGACTATCCGACGGACCCTCCTCTCCAGAACCCCTGAATAGACCTTACCAGGGAGGCTTAAGAGTGTGATCCCCCTATAGTTGGAACACACCCTACGGTCCCCCTTTTTGAATAGGGGAACCACCACCCCAGTCTGCCAATCCAAGGGAACTGCCCCCGATGTCCACGCGATATTGCAGAGTCGCGTAAGCCAACACAACCCTACAACATCCAGAGCCCTAAGGAACTCCGGGCGAATCTCATCCACCCCCGGAGCCTTGCCACCGCGGAGCTTTTTAACCACCTCGGCGACCTCAGCACCAGAGATTGGAGAGCCCGACCCAAAGTCCCCAGGCTCCGCTTCCTCAGTGGAAGACGTGCCAGTAGGATTGAGGAGGTCTTCGAAGTATTCCGCCCACCGACTCACAACATCCCGAGTTGAGGTCAACAGCACGCCATCCCCACCATAAATGGTGTTGGTCGCGTACCGCTTTCCCCCCCTGAGACGCCGGATGGTGGACCAGAATCGCCTCGAAGCCGTACGGAAGTCATTCTCCATGGCCTCTCCGAACTCCTCCCACGCCCGAGTTTTTGCCTCAGCAACCACCCGAGCCGCATGCCGCTTGGACTGTCGGTACCTATCTGCTGCTTCCGGGGTCCCACAGGCCAAAAAGGCCCAATAGGACTCCTTCTTCAGCCTGACAGCATCCCTCACCGCCGGTGTCCACCACCGGGTTCGAGGGTTGCCACCACGACAGGCAATACCTACTGTATTCTTAATATATACAGTATTTAAAAATTCAAACCACAACTTTCTGAGCTCTCATACCAACTTTCTGCTGCACTGACCAGAGGTGCTTCTAACAGCATGTGCAGCCACAGAATACTGCAAAATCTGAGTATGACAACATGCACACGCACGCACACACACACACATACACACACAGAAACAGTGACAAGCCAATCTGATGTTTTCAAGACAAAATCACATGCAGGATTTGTTCCACTGGGAGGTTAAAGGAGGCACTTGTAATAATAATAATAATAATAATAATGAATTCCATTTATAATGCACTTTTCATTAATAAAAATCTCAAAGTGCTACAAAGTGTAATAAAGCAAAGATCAAAATAAAACAAGTGATAAAATCAAATAAAATCAATAATAATATCGACTAAGATCAAAGATAAAATCATGTGGATGCAGATTAGGCTTGCTTAAAAAATAAATAAAATAAAACAAGTGATAAAATCAAGTAAAATCAATAATGATATCAGCTAAGATCAAAGATAAAATCATGTGGAGGCAGAATAGGCTTGCTTAAAAAGAAAGGTCTTTATGCTGCTTTTAAAGTCAACCAGTGACTGTGGAGCTCTCAGGTCATCAGGGAGGGAGTTCCACAGGCGGGGGGCAGCCACACAGAATGCTCGGTCTCCCATGGTCCTCAATTTGGTCCGAGGAATATGAAGGAAATTACTGTTCTGTGATCGTAGAGACCGGGTGGATGAATATGGTGCAAGAATGTCCTTTAGATAGTCAGGTGAAGTGCCGTGCAAGCATTGATGGGTAATGAGAGCAGTTTTGTATTGAATTCTGTAGGTGACAGGAAGCCACTTGTAGAGGCAGACAAAAAAAAGCAGAGGTCCAGACACACAGACATGGAGAACGCCTGACAGGAAGTGAAGTGTTCAGAGGAAAGAACACAGAAAGGACATTATTTCTCTTCCTGCTTCTAACCAAGGCTTCCTGATGGATCTCTCAAATGTTTCAACTTGCATTTATGTTTTGTTTTTTATTTGTTTGTTTGGTTTTTTGTATAAGTAGCCATTGATACATCAAAACATTTGTTGTATTCAGGAAATGGGAGCTATGACTTTAGGTTTTTTATAACTTTTATACTTTTCTAAACATTTTCCTTTACTTGTATAGAAATATATATAAGTCTGTCTATTAATTCCTGATGCATTCTAAATAATCCAGGTACAAAATCTAAAAAAGTTAAATCAGGCCCTCCAGGTTTTTGAATGTCCAGAGGAGCTGACAACTTTTTTATATCTGTCTATTATTGTCTTAGCCACTTGTATTGGTAAGGAATTAAAGTATTAATTGATATCTAATGATAAAGGGGTGGGGTTGAATAAATACTTCTTCCAACTCTATTCTGACATCTGATATTATCAAAAGGTGCGATACTTGTGCACGTTATTTATTTGATGCAGGTTTTTCTTTTTTCTTTATTTTCTTTGCTCAAATGATTGCCTAGTTTACATGTTCAAAATAAACAAACACGCAAATTATCTTCATAAAAACACATTGAGATTGCTTCATTTATTTAAAAGACACGATGCTCCACGCCACTCAATGTTCTTTCCTTCAGCATTTTTACTGTGTATTTGTTTCCTTATAATACGTTGAGCTTTTATTCTTTCTGGCTCTAGTAAGCCTTTTGCTTTTTAACTTTTAGATACTGTTCTGCTTTTAGCTTTGAGCTAAACTTTTGTTACTTTTAGCTTTAAAAAAATGATCCTTCAATTTTTACTATTTAGCTTTTAGCTAGCCTTGTGCTTCTTTTAGCTTTTAGTTGGTTTTAGATCACTTTGACTTTTAGCTATAGCTACATTTGTTATGTGTGTTGTTCATTTGTCATATCACACAAGGTCAACAATGCAATGAAATGTTCCGGATGAAAAGAACTGATTCGACTCATAAACAAACAAACAAACAAACAAGAAAGCATGCAATAAGGGTACAAAATAATACTGTATACCATAAAATGAAAAATAAATATATTTACAAGGTCCAAAAGAAATATAGTGAACAACAACTTGGTAAAATATAGTGGTGCACGTAAGATTATTTAGTATATTTAAGTATTTCACAGGTAGTAATATAATGCACAAGAATGATTGCACAATAACATAAACTACACAGGCTGTGTGACAGGTTATTGCACAGGTAGAGTACATTGACATTAATTTTGATGGTAAGGTAGTGACATACACGATACAGCCAGTGCAGCAGCAGTAAACATACTAGGTGTCTCAGATGCTTTTATCTAGTGTTGTGCCTCTGAATTTTAGCTAAATACTTCAGCATGCAACATCTGAAGGGGCTTTTAATGTCATCAAGAACTGACTCTCAGATGACAGCGACTAGAACTTTATTAATTTGGGACAGAAAAATGCTAAATCTGAGTTAGTGAACAAATCAGGGAGTTTACATCTCCACAGAATCACAGCTCCTCATTTCCTCACGTGCACTAATGGGCTAAATGTTTTCCCGGTCATGTTGTCCTGAGCAGGACAGCAACATATGAGCATGAGTTTAAACACATCTATGTTCTGGTTCAAATCACAGCTGCACTTTATGGAACATAAACAGACTCATCTGCAAAAAAAACGCCTTTCAACTAATCTTCCCCGCTCGTTGCTCTTAGCTGCGCCGTAGATTTCTGAATAACACATATTTTGTTTTTAAACTAAAACTGCTTACTTCACATGCAAGATTTTCACAAAAAAAAAATCCTATTTCATTCAAAAATATATATACAGTATATGAATAAGTTTTGTGGTCACAAAAAATAAGGTTTTTAGGTTTTAAATAGCTTCACATGATGACAAAGGTGGCTGCAAACAAAGATTTGGAATACAGTATATACCTGTTGAATATGCACTCTTTTTTATGTTTATGGCATTATGGTATTTATCAAATAAAATATCCATGTCTATTTTAAACGAATGGTTTGTTTTAACGGCTTACTTCACATTCATGCAGCATTTTCACCCAAAAAAAAAATCCTATTTCATAAAAAAAAAAATATATATATGAATAAGTTTTATGGTCACAAAGAAAAAAGATTTTTAGGTTTTAAGTAGCTTGTTACATGATGACAAAGGTGGCTGCAAAGATTTGGAATACATACCTGTTAAATATGCACTTGTTTTTTTATGTTTATATGGCGTTAGGCTATTTATTAAATAAAATATCCATGTCTATTTTAAATGAATGGTTTATTTTTAAACGGCATACTTCACATTCATGCAGCATTTTCACCCAAAAAAAAAATCCTATTTCATAAAAAAAAATAAAAAATAGGATTAAGTTTTGTGGTCACAAAAAAAAGGTTTTAAATAGCTTGTTACATGATGGCAACGGTGGCTGCAAAGATTTGGAATATTTACCTGTTGAATATGCACTCTTTTTTAATGTTTATGGCGTTATGGTACAGGTATTTGTTAAATAAAATATCCATGTCTATTTTAAATGAATCGTTGAAAGACCAATGCTGCTGCAGGTGTTTCAATGAGCTGCATGTTCTGATGTGCATGAAAACAGCAGCTGCAGTCTCACATGCACAAATACTTACTTGCTCCAACCAAAAACACGTCGCTGCCAAAGAGCAACAGGACCACGGAGTTGATCCAAACCAGCAGGCGAGCCATGCCTCGGGGGAGAGGGGGGGTGCTCTCTCAGACACAGACAGAACCAAGTCTTATTGATGACGAGGCGTAAATAAATCAAAACGGCTCATTTTGGTTGGTGCCCAAGCTGCAGAGGAGTGGATGTACTCTCAGAGGAGGCAGAACCTGTGAACATGTCCATCACTCAGCCTTTAATCCCACAGGTCCTGCATGCAAAGTGTCCGCTGTCAGGTGCAGACCGTGCAGCGCCATCATCCTGGCCGCTCCTCGGTGAGCTGCAGGTGCCTGATTAAAAATTAAAAATCATTTAACACGGAGGGTCCACGGACAGGCGAGCCAGCACCGCGCAGACATGCGGCTGGAAGTTCACAGGAACGCGCTCCTTCACGCGCGCCTCCTGCGGCACTCTGCGTTTAAGAGAGAGAGCTGCAACCTCCAGGTTCCTCAAGTCAAGTGCACGCACAGCTTCGTTATCGTCCACGTGTATTCAGAGGAGAACAAGCATCGATTGGCCTCAATCTCCAGTCAGCTCGCAGCAGCACACCAGTACCCGGGGAACAGTGTACAGACCCATTGTGGGTAGTTATGCTCGGGACCCCCCTGGTTCTTTGGTGAAGGTGAAGGCATTTTAAAAATCGGGGGGTGCAGTTCGTATTCTGGGAAAAATGGTAGTAAAGCGCTGTATGGACTCACCATTCTGTTGGCATGTGGTGGTTAGCAACTGGCGGACAGTGGGCCACTTGTGGTCGGCTAATGGTGAGTCATCACAGCTGCAGGTTTTATTTTGTCTTCAACAGCTGGAATATGCTGTATATTTTCTTTAACAGAGATTTAACACCCCATTCAGCTCAGTTTTGAAATAGATCAAGATGGACAGCGGGTTCGGATGTTGTCAGTCCATACAATGTGTTGTGTCCTGCAATTGCATAAGACTGGCAGCAGGGGAACCTCCGAGTAAGGAGAGAACGGGATGTGGAGAGGGGAGAAGAAGAAGTTCATAAGTGTTGAATAAAGCATGGTGTTTGTAACAGAGCTACGTCTGCAGTGGTCTGATTCTACTCTTACATATTAGCAACACCACAACATTGGCGACGAGGATGGCCCTTTCTGTGCCTTTGCCTGCTCCATTCATGCCGTGCCCAGGTGAACCGGCGATACCGTTTCCAACATGGCTACGGATGTTCGACAACTACATGCTGGTGATAGCCGCGTCGGGAGACGACTGGCCTGATGCCAGACAGCGCGCGGGTCTACTCCATGCTTTGGGTACGGAAGGACAAAGACTTTTCTACAGCTTGCCGAATACCGGGACCACGTTCGCAACTGCTATTACTGCCCTTAAAGAACATTTTGTCCCGAAGGTGAATGTCATTGCTGAACGTCACAAGTTTCGACAACGTGCACAGAGGCCGGATGAAAAGGTACAACAATTCTTAGCTTCTCTGCGTGAGTTAGCTGCCACATGTGACTTTGGAAACATGGAGGAACAAATGCTACGTGATCAACTGATAGAGCGTGTTGCTAATACTCGCATCAGAGACAGACTGTTACTCGAACCAGAGCTAACTCTTGCTAAAGCTACTACGTTGGCGCTACAAATTGAGAGTGGATTAAGAGATGCTAACGTACTTTCTGATGCTACCGCTGCTAGCATTTCTGTTCCCGTGAGGGCCGTACTGTCTGATGCTAACGCTGCTAACGCTTCAGCTCCCGTGAGGGCCGTACAAAGACAGCCGAAGTCAAGCCGCCGCTGGGACGCGAGGAGGACGCCGCGGGACCATGCTACTTCCACGACTCAAGTTGCTGCCACTACACGCCGTTCCTGCTTCCGCTGTGGATCCTTCGACCATCTTGCTAACAACCCTTCATGCCCTACAACTAAAACGACATGCAACCAGTGTGGTAAAGTGGGTCATTTTTCACGTGTTTGCCGTTCGACTCAAAAGGAGGTACGTGAAGTCGTCGTTAATGAAGCCACGATTCTTTACATGAACAATGCAGTACAAGACAAGATTCTCTGCACAGTTCAAGTGACTGTTAATGGACGAGGTACAGATGTTGAGCTGATTGTGGATACAGGCTCATCAGTGTCCATTATACCACAAGAGATCTACCACACCTACTTTTATGACTGTGTACTAACTGAACCTACAGTTACTCTTGTTACCTATGCAAAAGAGAAAATTGCTGTGAAAGGGTGCTTAAAAGCTACTATTTCTCATGATGGTAATTCTACTGAAGGTACTCTTATTGTTGTTCAGTCAGGTGCTGCTCTGCTGGGTTTAGACTTATTTCAGGCATTACAAATGAAGCTTGAGGGACGACAAATTGTTACTGCTACTGCTACTTCTACTACCTCTATGGTTCAACCAGCTGTAACTAAAACTGCTTCTGATCATTCTCCAGGAATGTCAGTTCGGGAAGTTGGTTATGCTAAAAATTTCATACATAAAGTACAGATGTTGCCAAATGCTGTTTGTGGTGATATGTCCTAGTTGGGTTGCCGTAGCTAGTATAGACTGAGCATGCGCAGTGTGTGTGTTTTAGTTGTGAACTGAGCGTGACACGAGACGTTAACCTGTCGTGCTATTAGCAGTTCAATAAATCCGAGTTCGCCAAGCTACCTCGTGAGTCCACCGCCTGTTCTTCACAGAAGCAGCCGTTCATGACATGGTGTCAGAAGTGGCCGACAGGACGCCTTACTGAGTGAGTTACTGAGTTAAATGGCAAAGTTCGGTCCACCCGAACCCTTCGACTTCTCGCGCCCGGCAGAATGGCCGATGTGGCGGCGTCGCTTTGATCGCTACAGAATAGCGTCAAAGCTGGACGGAGAGAGCGGAGAGGTACAAGTTAACACACTTCTTTATGCCCTGGGAAGAGAGGCAGAGGCTATTTATGACTCGTTTGTGTACGAGAGAGTAAATGTGGCGGCTGATGAATATGAAGAAATCGAGGAGACACATCCTGAGCTAGATTACACGACGGTAATGGCGAAATTCAGCGACCATTTTGTGCCAAGAAGAAATGTTATTCACGACAGAGCTTGCTTTCATAAAAGAGTGCAGAAAGCCGGAGAGCCTGTTGAAGCATTCGTCAGAAGCTTATATGAACTAGTACAAAACTGTGAGTTTGGAGGCACAAAAGACGAACACATTCGAGACAGAATTGTGATTGGAATACTGGACCACAGTATTTCTGAAAAATTGCAGTTGGAGGCAAACCTAACGCTGGAACGAGCTATTCAGATAGTCAAAGTCAAAGTCAACTTTATTGTCAGATCTGCAATATGTACAGTGCAGGACATACACAGGACCGAAATTGCGTTTCTCTCAGTCCCTCAGTGCAACAGAGTGCTAGCTTGCGTGTCGAACACATGGTCGACGCAATGAGTCAAGGGAGACGCCATTTTAAAACATCAAAGAGTGACAACGACGCAAGATGGAGGCAAAAACCAGAGCCCAGTGAGCTCAAAGATCCCTTCACATGTTCACGCTGTAATAGACAACATGGAAAAACACAGCCATGCCCAGCAAAGAACAAGAGGTGCCATAAATGCAATAAATTGGGACATTTTGAAATAGTCTGCAAAACAAAAATGCTGAAAGAGGTGACAGTAGTTTCTAACAATTCAGTAGAGAGTGACAACATGATTTTTCTTGGAGCAGTAACTAATGTTAAAGGGGACCACACATTCAAAATTCACTTTTTAATGTTTTTTTACTCAACTTTGGGTATTTACTTCATAAAAAAACAGTCCAAAGGCCAAAAAAATGCACCCAGTGGTTTATTTACTCTAAGTAGATTTATTTTACTGTGATAAAAACGGCTCGTTTTTGAAATAAACTGGAAGTCAATCGCGCTTGTGACGTCACAGGCGCGAGGACAACCCACCCCAACCTGAGTCCAGCCCCTCACCTAGCAACCCCTGGTTAGGCTCAACCCACTTCTGTATTAAACACATGACTGTTGTTTTTCATGATTTCATCTCATCTTTTGTTTATATGTTATTAATTTCATGTGTACAGCACTTTGTTGCAGCTGTGGTTTTTTAAATGGCTTTATAAATAAAGTATAATTGTTATTTTTATGTTTTAGTTCAATTTTTAGTGTATTTGCGATCGCTCCAAACGCGCAGCCGGCAAAAATTAAACGAGCAGACCCCCGACGTAGGGACCGGCGTCAACGAGCCCCTCTTCTGGCGCGATGGAGCGGAGCTTCAACTGTGCAGCCTCGCAGCAGCCTGGCAGAAGCCTCGCAACAGCGAGGACCTTCTCTTTACCGATTAATTTACGGGAGACACTTGGTGAACTTTGTGTGTCTTGACTGGAACAGCGATAACTCTCAAAGTCTCCGCGTGCAACGAGCGGAGCTGGCGAAAACCGGAAGAGGAACAAGCTAACATTAGCATCGGATTCGGGTGGTCTCATGCTAAAAGGAGCAGCAAATTGCGGCGCGCTCAGACGGGTTTCGGTAAGTTATCTTAAGCTAACACTAACAGTAAGTCAAATGAGTAATAAAAAACGAGCTAATTTTAAAACAACAACACATTACAGATACTGGCTGTGCAGAGGGCGTAAACAGATCGTTGAAGGGCGTGGACTTCAGAACTTCTATCAGAAACCGGTCGTTCAAAACGAAAGTTAAAACTGGCAGAATTAAAAAGGGTATAATTAATTATCTAAGAATTATTTTGTGTATTAAAATGAATTAATATTGTCAAGATAGCACACAGACATAACATAAAATTTTTAAATACTTACATGTGGTCCCCTTTAAGCCAGCTATAATAGAACAGCCAGATTCAGAAAGTGAGTGGCTTGTAGAATTACCTATAAATGGCTGTACGGTCAGATTTAAAATCGACACAGGTGCAGATATAACAGTGATGTCGCTGACTACATTCAATAGACTGCTAAATAGCCCAAGATTAGTCACAGAAGCTAAAATGCCACTGGTCACCAGCCCTGGAGGTGAAGTCCACTGTGTGGGCAGGTTTATGGCCACAAGTCAGTTTAAAGGACAGAAATACAGATTCTGGGTCACAGTCATAAAGGGACCCTATGCTCATAACCTGTTGGGAGGTAGTGTAGCTAGGAAGATGGGTTTAGTCAGGAGAATTAATAATATTAATACAGACCTCTTAGAGGATGTTTTTGGAGAAATAGGCCTGCTAAAATGCGACCCGGTAAAAATAGAACTGAGAGCAGATGCAGAGCCCTACAGCCTGACAACGCCACGACGCGTCCCATTTCCTCTCCTTTCTAAGGTTGAGGCAGAACTGAAAAGAATGCTAGATTTGGGCGTCATAGAAGAGGTTACTGAGCCTACTGATTGGTGCGCCCCAATGGTTCCTGTTGAAAAGAAAAACAGCGGCCAAGTAAGAATTTGTGTGGATCTAAAACGCTTAAACAAAGCAGTGAAAAGAGAGCGTTATATTTTACCAACTTTGGAGGACATTGCCCCAAAGCTGGCAGGAGCTAAGGTGTTTTCAACCTTAGACGCGTCATGTGGTTTCTGGCAGATCCCTCTGGATGCAGAGAGCAGAAAACTGACAACATTTATAACCCCCAGTGGTAGATTCTGTTATAAGCGGTTACCTTTTGGTATCACGTCAGCCCCAGAAATCTTTCAAAGACAGTTGTCCACACTGTTAAGTGACCATGAAGGTGTTGTCGTAGTCATGGACGACATCCTTGTTTATGGACAGACTAAAGAGGAACATGACAACCACCTGAATGCAGTTTTGAAAACCATCAAAAACAGCGGCTTGAAGCTGAACAAAGCAAAGTGTCATTTCAGCAAAGCAGAAACTCGTTACTTTGGTCACATCATCAGCGGTGAAGGAATAAAACCAGACCCGACGAAAGTGGAAGCCATCACAAAGATGCAGAGTCCCACAAATGTGGAGGAGCTCCGTCAGGTCCTGGGCCTGATTAACTATGTGGGGAGATTCCTGCCAGACCTCTCCACCAAGCTACACCCGATCACCAGTCTGCTACGACGAGAGAACAAGTGGGTATGGGACGACACACAAGAACAGGCGTTTAAAGCTGTTAAAGCCATGTTGGTGTCAGCCCCAGCTCTTGCATATTATGATGCAAGTAGAAAAACTGTTATCAGCGCAGATGCAAGCAGCTACGGCTTAGGAGCAGCTCTACTACAAGAACACGAGGATGGATTAAAGCCCGTGGCATTCTGCTCCCGCACGCTGTCTGATGCTGAGAGAAGATACTCTCAAATCGAAAAGGAGTGTTTAGCAGGTGTGTGGGCGTGTGAGCGATTTGCACGCTACGTTCAAGGAATGGACAGTTTCGTTCTGCAAACAGACCACAAACCACTTGTACCACTCATAAACACTTATGACCTGGACAAAGCCCCTCCAAGGTGCCAGAGACTCCTGATGCGGCTTTTAAGATTCAACGTGGAAGCAGAGCACGTTCCAGGCAAACAGTTGGTAGTAGCCGACACCCTATCCAGGAGGCCACAGAGACATGTGAGTGATGAGACTACAGATCACATTGTACAGGCACATGTTGAATCAGTTATGGTGAATGCACCAGTCTCATCTCAAAGACTTTCAAGGATCCGTGAGGCAACTCAGCACGATCACGAACTGCAGCAGATTATAAAGTTCATCAGGAACGGATGGCCGCCAAGAACAGCGATGAACTCATCTCTTCATCGTTACCATTCAGCACGAGCACATCTCTCAGAAGCTGATGGTTTGGTGTTATTCGAGGACCGGCTGGTCATTCCTTCTGCGCAGAGAGCTGAGGTGCTGTCAGAGATACACAAAGGACATCAAGGACTAACACGGTGCCGGGCACGCGCCAGGATGGCAGTGTGGTGGCCGGGCATCAGTGCTGAGATTAAACAGACTGTGTCAACATGTAAATTCTGCATTGAACACAAACCAACACAGAGGCACGAACCTCTCCTGACTTCTACTCTACCAGGGGGGCCCTGGCAGCGCATAGCAACAGATCTGTGCGAGCATGAGAGTAAGAAGTCAAAGTCAAAGTCAACTTTATTGTCAGAACTGCAATATGTACAGGACTTACACAGGACCGAAATTGCGTTTCTCTCAATCCCTTGGTGCAACAGTAACCATCTAAACACTAAACACTAAAACATTTAATAAACATAAGCATAAAATAGTAAAAGTGTAACACTGTCCTGAGTTATCAGGACAGTGACTGAATGACTGAATTATCTCATTGTAACGGACTATTATTCCAGAGACATTGAAATAGTTTGTTTGTCTTCCACATCGAGTCGTGAAGTCATTAGTCGACTCAAGAGCATGTTCGTGAGGTGGGGAATTCCACTGGAACTGGTGAGTGATAATGCAACTCAATTTACATCCAGTGACTTCCAGGACTTTTCCAGAGAGTATGGATTTGTGCACGCAACTTCCAGCCCCCACTACCCTCAGGCGAACGGTGCTGCCGAACGAGCGGTTCAGACTGCAAAGAACATTTTGAAGCAGCCTGACCCCCATCTGGCCCTGATGTGCTACAGAGCAACACCTAGTGCTGCTACAGGTGTGAGCCCTGCACTACTGATGACGGGAAGAGAAATCAGAACCACACTTCCAATGCTGGAGAGCAAGTTGAAAGCTGCTCCAGTGGACAGACATGAGATTCAACAAAAGGACAGACAGACAAAGGAAACCTACAGATTCTTCCACGATCGCCATCATTCTGCACAACCACTTCCTGCACTACAACCGGGACAGGACGTCAGGATAAAACTGGATGGTGAAAAGAGTTGGAAAACCCCAGCAAAGGTCATCGGCAAATGCCATGAGCCAAGGTCGTATATGGTGGAAACGGAGAATGGAGCTGTATTAAGACGGAACCGGAGACATCTGCAAGCTGTCCCACTTCCCACAGATCAACCAGATCAGCTACAACCACCTGATTCTCCAGTGACACTGAACAGTAGCTTTCCACCTGAAGACAGTGCTGATTCTGCGACCAGAACTCCTGACCAGAGACACATGGGTCCAGAGGTGGAGCGCTCAACTCCACAAGGTTCACAGGTGACTTCCAGGGGAAGGGTAATCAGAATCCCTCTAAGGTACCGAGACACTTAATGACTAAAAAAAAAAAAAAGGATAAAGTGAAGTTGACCTGTGTAGTTTGTATGTATAAGTGTGAAACATAGACCTGTGTAGTTTGTATGTATAAGTGTGAAACATAGACCTGTGTAGTTTGTAGATAAGTGTGAAACATAGAGTTCTGAGGTGTGGGTAAATAGTAACTGGGAAAATATTTAGTTGTTCACCGAATTAATAGGAACAGCAACTATCGAGGGCAGAATAATCCCTACGTTGCTGTGGACCGAGGGCAGTCGACCCCAACGTCCTAGTGTTCGGATGTTATATACAGGGGAGTTTAGAAACATGTGTGTTTCCTGCTAAAAGGGGGAGATGTGGTGATATGTCCTAGTTGGGTTGCCGTAGATAGTATAGACTGAGCATGCGCAGTGTGTGTGTTTTAGTTGTGAACTGAGCGTGACACAAGATGTTAACATGTCGTGCTATTAGCAGTTCAATAAAGCTGAGTTCGCCAAGCTACCTCGTGAGTCCAACGCCTGTTCTTCACAGAAGCAGCCGTTCGTGACACTGTTCCAGTGCAACAAAAACTCAGGAGACTTCCATTTTCAGTACGACAAGCTGTGTCGGAAGAGATCAAGGATCTCCAGGAGAAGGGTATCATTGAACGTGTTGATGCTTCTCCGTGGGTTTTTCCCATAGTTGTGACAAAAAGAAGAGATGGAGGAAAGCCTCGCATATGTGTGGATCTGCGAGAGCCTAACAAAGCGATTGTTGCTGATTGTCATCCATTACCGCACATAGATGAATTGTTTTCAAACCTCCGAGGGGCTACTGTTTTTTCTACGATTGACTTAGCTTCTGCATACCACCAAATGCCTCTGCATCCTGAAAGTCGTGATATTACTGCATTTATCACTCATGATGGACTTTTTCGTTTCTGCAGAGTTCCTTTTGGTTTAGCTTCTGCCCCGTCAGCATTTCAGAAAATGATGTCGATCATTCTTGCAGGCTTACCAGGTGTACAAGCATACCTGGATGACATCATCTGCTTTGGTGCCACACAAGAAGACCATGATAAACATTTACGGAGAGTACTTCAAGCTCTAACTGACGTTGGACTTACATTAAACATGCAAAAATGTAAATTCAGTCAGTCTTCCCTAAATTATCTGGGTCACACCATTTCGAGGGAAGGTCTTCAACCAGATCAGGATAGACTTGCTGCTGTGATTCATGCTCCAGCTCCACATGACATGTCTTCTTTAAGGTCTTTCTTAGGTCTTGCATCATGGTACAATAAGTTCATTCCAGGCTTTGCAACGGTTGCTGAGCCACTACGTGAGGTGCTCAGAGAGTGTACAGATTCCACTTTCAAGTGGACTACAGAAGCTCAGTCTAGCTTCACTTCACTGAAGGACTTGATTGTTAATTGTCCTGCCTTAGCTCTGTACCACCCTGAATTGCCAATTTACGTTACTACTGATGCCTCAGATTATGGTTTAGGCGCTGTGTTAACGCAGCTACATCCAGATCAAAGTGAGAGAGTTGTCGCTTTTGCATCAAGAACTCTTTCTCCTGCTGAGCGCAAGTATTCCACGGTCGAACGTGAAGCTCTTGCCTGCGTTTGGGCAGTGGAAAGGTGGAGAACATACCTGTGGGGTCGTCGTTTTGCTCTTCGTACAGACCACCAAGCACTTACCACCTTACTCACTTCTAAAGGTGCTGGCCGTGCTGGATTGAGAATTGCTAGATGGTCTGCTCGACTTCTCTGCTTCACGTATGACATTACTTACCGTCCAGGACATCAAAATGTCATGGCTGACTGTTTGTCTCGACTACCATTACCGGCTGGAGATGAGGCAACAGAGGAACCTGACATGATTGCTGCTGTTTTTAAAGAGTCCCTGTGTGCTGTTTCTCTGTCAGAGTTTACTACTGCAAGTGAAACCTGTCCAGAACTGTCACTATTGCGCAACCAGATTGAAAAAGGTTGGCCCAAAGTTAAAAAAGGTCTTCCAGAGAACCTTGCTCCTTACTTTCAGATTCGAAATGAGTTGTCAGTCCATGGTTCACTAGTACTACGACTTGCAGATCGTTTAGTTGTTCCTGCTTCACTGCGTGCCAGGGTTGTTGATTTGGCACATGAAGGACATCAAGGCATTGTCCGTACAAAGCAGAGACTGTGTGAACTTTTTTGGTGGCCAGGTCTGGATCAATTTGTACATTCTGTCATTGCTTCCTGTGTTAATTGCCAGTTCAGTGATAAGGTTGCAATAACTAATACTGCTCCACTTACTCCTGTTGAATTTCCTAGCAAACCATGGGAAAAAGTTGCAATTGACATTACAGGTCCGTTTGAGAATAAAGCATGGTGTTCGTAACGGAGCTACGTCTGCAGTGGTCTGATTCTACTCTTACATATTAGCAACACCACAACACAATGGGCGTTATCATCTGTTATCATCCCCATATGTATCGGCGAAACTGTCCAATCTACCTCCTAGCATGTTTGAAAAAACGTTATCTGCGTTATTATCGCTGTGAGTAGGCAGCATGTTTCTGTGAACCTGGAAGTGTTGTGGGTTTTTTTTCAGCTTATATAACAGTTTTCCTAAACCTAGTCTTAAACCTGACCCAGAAGACCAACCCTAAACCTAACCCCCTTACCCTTGTGCCTAAACCTAACCAAGACCCTTTAGGCTACTCTAAACCTAACCACGTAGCTAAAGACGGAGTCTGCTGTCATCGCTTGTAACGGTGACAACATACCTAAACCTACTAGGAGGTACAGGAGGGGAAATCTGACCACTACAAATGGGGATGATAATGATAATAATAATGATAATGTCACATTTTTGTCATCTGTGTATGTTTCCATACAAGACAAAATTTGACTCTGCATTTAACCCAATCAACACCAGGTGGGGCAGTGGGCAGCTATAGAAAGCGCACCGGGGAGCAATTGGGATGAGGTGTGCTGCTCAAACACACCACAAGTTATGCCGTGACTGGGGTTTGAACTTGGGTCCTTTGGGTCCCAAGTCGGTTCCCCTGCCACTACACCATCTTGGCCCCGATAATAACTGATAAGGGCCATTGAATGGTTGATAACATCCGAAGTGGGTGCCATTGAGGGGTTGAAACCAACCTTGACAAGAAGAGTGGTATAACAGCTGGAACAGCTGGTATGTGAAAAGGTTATCTGACTTGGTGGCTCGATGATGTGATGCAGTGATGACTACAGTCTGTGCGACCACCCAGTTGAAGGCTTTACAAGCCAAAATAACAATAAGCTGCTTCATTATTGAGAAGATTAATGAGGACACGCAGCAACCATTTGGTTTAAAAACTTTGTTAACAACAAATAGATAATGTAAAAATATTGTGGTTACAGACTATAACACATGGAACCCGCATGCTGGAAAAAAGAGTCACAATGAAATGATTTAAATATCACATTATTTTTATTTTCAAATACTCAATCTCAAAAACTTCAAGCTTAGCAATTTATCACCCGACCTGGCAACAAACTAATTTTGTTTACAAATGTCCTGGTTTGAACATTGTATTGTTCTGAAGTTAAGATATCCATCCATTAACTTTTACCCGCTTCTTCCATTTTTTGGGTCATGGGGGTCACCGGTGCTCATGTCCAGCAATCACTGTACGAGGGTCGGGGTACACCCTAGGTCACAAGTCCATCACAGGGACACATAGAGACAAATGAGACAAACAACCATTCACTCTCTCACTCACACCTAGAGACAATTAGAGTCACCAATCAGCCTAACATGTTTTTGGTCTGTGGGAGGAAACCGGAGTACCCGGAGAAAACCCAGGCATGCACGGAGAGAACATGCAAACTCCACCCAGAAAGGCCCCTGGGCTGGGATTTGAACCAGGGATCTGCTCGCTGAGTGGCAGCAGCCCTACCAGTTGTGCCACCGTGCTGCCAGCCTTTAAAAAAAAAAAGCTTCATGATAAAGCTTTGCAATGTTGCCAAACATTATACAAAGGGATTTCCTGTTGTTGTGACAGTCAGGTGAGAAATTTTGTCCATCTCAAAGGAAATATAAGGATTACAAGACAAAGGATTATTTCTGAGACCATAACACTATGAAGACTTTGATTTAAAGGTACAAAGTAGATGAAGAAGAGTAAATGTTATTTTAAGTGCTAGGATTACTAAACTGTGTTTTTATGGACTCGTTTTTATGTCCTTTGTATATCTCAGTTATGGGAACCTGTTTTCCATTCAAATAATTTTGAAGGACAAGTCAGAAAAGGGACATGGTGGCTCAGGTGGTAGAGCTGTTGTCTTTCAGTGAGAAGGTCACTGGATCAAATCCCAGCTGGGGGTCTTTCTGGGTGGAGTTTGCATGTTCTCTTCGTGCATGTGTGAGTTTTCTCTGAGTACAGTACTGCGGTTTCTTCACACATACCAAAAACATGCATGTTAGGCTGATTGGTAACTCTAAATTGTAGATGTGAGTGTGATGGACCTGTCCAGAGTGTCCCCCGTCCCTCACACAGTGACTGTTGGATAGAGGCACCAGTGACCCCCTTAACCTGAAAAGGTAGAAGCGGGGAAAAATGATGGATGGAGTCAGAAATGTTTACATGACATAATACATTACTTAAATTAGGCCCAAGTCTTCCATCTTCCTGTGTGTTTATTTATTTAATCTTTGTCAGAGGTTGCACAGTTTGCTAAGAAAATTTTGGTCTCTTAAGTTTTGTTGGTAACCTCAGAGTGACCGCCTGAATAACAACCTCAACTGGAGCAACAACACCACCAGCCTGATCAAGAAAGCTCATCAGACTCTACTTCATCAGACAGCTGAGACGAGCTGGTCTGAAAAGCTCAGTCCTTACCTCCTTCTACAGGTGTGCAGTGGAGAGCATCCTGTGCTCCAGCATCAATGTGTGGCATGGAAGCTACACAGCTGCAGAAAGAAAAGCTCTGCAGAGTGATGAAGGCTGCACAGAAGATGTTGGAGTCAGCCTCCCCACTATCACTGACATATACACTTCCAGATGTAGGAAGAGAGCCACCTGCATCATGAAGGACCCCACTCACCCAGCACACACACAATTTTCACCACTCCCCTCAGGCAGAAGGTTGAGGAGCATTAAGTGCAGAACAACTAGACTGAGGAACAGCTTCTACCCTGAGGCTGTTAGACTCATGAATATCTAACCAGAATAATCACTGTGAAAAAATCACTGTAATGCCACTTGGTTGTTTGACTGTTGCTGCTGATTATTTCATGTTGCTGTGTTCATTCATACTCATCTGCTCAAACAGATTCATTTTGTTAGCAAGGACCATGCCACAAGACATAAGTTTAAGTTTTGAATGATGAAAAGATGAGGGATGAAGGAATGATGGGTTGTAGGGATGAGGGAAGAAAGGGGATGTAAGAAAGAAGAGAGGAAGGGACATAGGGATGGAGGGATGAGGGGATGAAGGGATGAAGGAATGTAGGAGAGGATGGAAGTAGGGATGAGTAGATGTAGGGAAGATTGAAGTAGTATAAGGGATGAAAGGGGTGAGGGAAGTAGGGATGAGGGGATGAAGGGATGAGTGGAGCTGAAGGAGGTTGTCCGAGGAGAGTGCTGAAGGGCTTGGGATGAGAAGACTCTTGCGTGGGGTTTGGCCTTCGGGAACGTTTCTCTTGTTTTCCTTCCCGAGCCCGACGATGAAACCCCCCAGATGGAAACCTGAGCAAGAGAAAGCAAAGCGTGGTTATGAATGAAGAGTGAAAATAGAAGAAGGGAGAGGGGGGATTGGGGTTGACAAAACGTAATGAACTGAGATGAGATGAATGGGTGAACGGGGTATAAGTAAGTTGCATGGGATAATTGGAGGCGTGATTTGGGCGTGGCCCTGCTCCCGAACCGGATTTAAGGCCAAGGAGCAGTATTCCAGGAAAATAGCTCACCGTTTCAAGGACAGCAAGGATATACGCAGTCTGTGGCAGGGAATACAGACCATAACAAACTACAAACCACCCCCCCAGACCTGTGACAGCTCAACCTCTACGCTGAATGAACTGAATGAGTTCTTTGCTCGGTTTGAGGCAAGTAACAGCACACCTGCACATAAACTCCCCCCCTCTCCTGATGGCCAGGTGCTGGCGCTGTCCTCAGACAGCGTAAGGCGATCATTTATCAAGATTAACGCCCGGAAGGCCTCTGGTCCTGACAACATACCTGGTCGTGTGCTGAAGGACTGTGCAAGGGAACTCGCAGCGGTCTTCACGGACATCTTTAACATCTCACTAAGCCAGGCCATCGTCCCCACCTGTTTCAAAGCCACCACCATCATCCCTGTCCCAAAGAAGGCAACGCCCGCATGCCTCAATGACTATCGCCCAGTAGCACTCACCCCCATCCTGATGAAGTGCTTTGAACGGCTAGTCATGAAAAGCATCACATCTGTCCTCCCTGCCTCCCTGGATCCCTTCCAATTTGCATACCGACCTAATCGCTCAACCGACGATGCCATCTCCTCTGCCCTCCACACAGCTCTCACACATCTGGACACGAAGGACTCTTATGTTAGAATGCTGTTCATCGACTTCAGCTCGGCATTCAACACCATCATCCCCCAACAGCTCATCCATAAACTGGACAGTCTGGGGCTGAACACCTCAATGTGTAACTGGCTGCTAGACTTCCTGACCGGGAGACCACAGACAGTACGGATCGGGAGTAACACATCTAGCACCATCACATTGAACACAGGGGCCCCACAAGGATGTGTGCTGAGCCCCCTTCTATTCACCCTGCTAACACACGACTGCACACCATCGTACAGCTCCAACCACTTCATCAAGTTTGCGGACGACACAACAGTGGTAGGTCTCATCAGCAACAACGATGAGACGGACTACAGGAACGAGGTGAGCCGCTTGGCCTTGTGGTGCGGACACAACAATCTCACTCTCAACGTGGAGAAGACAAAGGAGATTGTCGTGGACTTCAGGAAGAGGGATGCACAACATGCCCCTCTGACCATCAACAGCACCGCAGTGGAGAGAGTGGACAGCACCAAGTTCCTGGGAGTGCACGTCTCGAAGGACCTGTCCTGGAGCAGGAACACTGCAGCACTGGCCAAGAAGGCTCACCAGCGCCTCTACTTTCTCCGCAAGCTGAAAAGGGCTGGAGCTTCAACCCCCATCATGTGCACCTTCTACAGGGGTGCCATAGAAAGTGTCCTGACCAGCTGCATCACGGTGTGGTTTGGTGCATGTACTGCATCATGCCGCAAGAGCCTCCAGCGCATCGTGAGAGCAGCTGAGAAGATCGTCGGCACCTCCTTGCCCTCACTGCAGGACTTACACAGCAAACGCCTCACTCGGAAAGCCCACTGCATGGCAGGTGATCCCACACACCCACTACACAGCCGCTTTAGACTGCTGCCATCAGGGAGGAGACTGAGGAGTCTCCAGGCTCGTACCAGTAGACTGAGAGACAGCTCTGTTCATCAGGCAGTCAGAATGCTAAACACTCTGCCTGCTCTGCCTCCCCTCCCATTTGAACTGCCTTAACACAAAAAACTTTCTCACACATTACCACTCAACACAAAGTTTTTAACACTGGACTCTGTGTCATCAAACGGGTTATTCACTAAACTCTCGGTCATGTGCTCATTCAGTTTGCACTACTTCTCATATTTGCACTAATGTTTGTATTACATTACTGCCTATAGTCATACTACTGTTTACATTCACTGTTTACATTTATTAATACGGTTTACATTTATTACTACTGCTTTACATTTATTACTACTGTTTACATTTACACTAATTTTATATACACTACTGCAGATACATATACAGCATTCTCTGACTAGCCTTATCTAAGGATGCCAAATGTGCCTTATGTGCCTCACTGCATATGCCACTTTGCCTATATACCAACATCAAATACCTCATACATATACTGTGTACATTAACTTATATGCTGCTGTGCCACTCTTTGCAAATGTCAATGCTAGAACCTTCAGTTTATTTTATAGATATACTTTTTATACTTTTTATACTACTATGCAAAAACTCAGGACAGTATTACACTTTTATTATTTCATTTTATGCTTATGTTCATTGGGTGTTTGGTGTTTTAGGGGTGTTTGGTGTTTCAGTGTTGGTGTAAATTTTCATACTTTTATACTATTATGAAAAAACTCAGGACAGTGTTACACTTTTACTATTTTATGCTTATGTTTATTAAATGTTTTAGTGTTTAGTGTTTAGATGGTTACTGTTGCACCGAGGGACTGAGAGAAACGTAATTTCGGTCCTGTGTATGTCCTGTACATATTGCAGTTCTGACAATAAAGTTGACTTTGACTTTGATGTGTGTGAGCTTGGAATAAGTCATTGAGTTTGTTCCGGAAGAATGCCAAGTATGCCGGGGGGACCAACGACCTAAAACTTGAATGATCTGATCTGGCATGCCCTGATTAGATGCGGAGAAGGTTGCTCCTAGATAGATAGATAGATAGATATAGATTTATTTGTCCCCTTAGGGAAATTAATTTCCTATACAGAAGGAATGAGCGGAATAATGATTGGGAGAGATGCCTGACTTGAACAGGACTTGACGGAGATGACCGGCAAACCAGTGGCGAGTGGCTTGACTTCCAGATTCGGTGACAAAAAGAGGGTTGTGTGGCGAAGCGTTTACAGAAAGCCTGGATTGAACGTAATTAAAGATAGGCTCGTATGGGCTAAGGAAAGAGTTGGGATGAAAGATGTAAATCGGACAGTATATGGCCAACTGGTCGGTTTTGCTCCTTCTTAGTGTAAATATCAGGGTGTCGTGGCTGAGGAAGGAGATGTCGTGGAGGCACGGATGGATGGCGGGACTGGTGGTGCTTGAACGATGATGGGGCGAATTCGGAGCAATGGAGAAAGCCAAAAAAAGCTAGCAGAAACATGAACTCTAAAGTCTGGTCAATGGGAGGAGTTGAGGAGGTAAAGTAGCTGAGGAGTCAGTTGAAGATTGTTGAAGAATATGGAGGAACCGCAGTAGGGTGAAGATCTGAGTCTGGAGCCAAGAGTCTGAATTTCTGAAAAGAAAATAGAGACAGAGCGTCTGCAATGCTGTTCTGAGATCCTGGGATGTGGGCTACTTGGAGCAAGAACTGGTGTTGGGCTGAGGTTAGAGTTAATCTGCGAATGAACTGCATGATAACTAGGGAGTGAGATCGTCCTTTGTTAATTATGTCTATGACTGCAATGTTATCAGTGTGGATGAGGATAGACTTTTTTGACCATTCGTGTCCCCAAAGGATTTCTGCGACGACTATGGGGTAAATTTCGTAAAGAGCGGATGAGGGCGTATAGTCGAATCGGTCGGGAGAGGTAAGAGTTCTTCGGGCCATCCTGACGCGAACCATTTGCCTCCGTAATAGCCACCGAAACCAATGGAGGGAGCTGCGTCTGTATAAAGCTGAATATCATTGAGACGAGTAAGAAAATCATCGTAAAAGAAGGAAATGGCATTCCAGGAAGAAAGGAATTGATGCCAGAGACGCATTTCCATCTTACAGGGCTGATCGAGACAGAGAGAACCGTGGAGTGAAGTGACGCTGGCTGCTTTTATCAGGAGGTTAGATATGAAGGATTTGCCCTGAGGGATGATTCTGATGGCGTAGGTGAGATGTCCGAGAAGAGTGAGCAACTGATGCTTATAGCACCTGTCGATTGAAAGAAAGTTAGACAAAAGTAAAGTGATAAGATTGAGTTTGTCGGGTGGTAGGGACGCTTGGAGGGATGAGGAGTCGAGTTGATGGGCCGATCGTCTTCTTTGGCGAGGGGAACACCGAGCTCTGAGAAAGTTTTAATCAGAACGTTTAGCCCGTAGCGCAGAGGAACAGATGGAGGGTTAACGATCAGGAAGTCATCAAGAAGGTGGGTTACATAAGGGAGTTTGCAGTTGTTAATAAGAACCCAACATAAAGCTTCGGATAGAGAGTAGAAAATCTTTGGACTACTACAACACCAGAAAGTGAGGCGGACTGCGAAGTAAATGGCCCCTTTCCAGAACACGCCGAAGAAACGCCAGAAGTCGGGGCGAATGGGGAGAACTTTAAAGGCGCAGGTGATGTCGGCTTTGGAAAGCCAGGCCCCTTGCCCAGAGTATTTTCGTGTGGCAATGCTGATGGGACTGATGCGGTAGGTGGGGAAGGGAGGTTCATCGAACGGTCCTATCACGAACCCGTTCTCGACTTCTTTAGCTAAAAGGAGATTGACTGTGTTGGGGTCCTCACGGGCGGACTTAAGATTGTGACAGTGGTAGGTGGAACTCGGAATAATATCTATGCCCGTGTGGAAACCGTTAGAAAGACCGTCAACGAGGAAGTCAACAAATTCTTTGTCTGAATGATTCTGAAGGGCAGAGATCAGTGCGGTTACCTTGATTGGTATAGAAAGATGACGTATTAGTCAGTCTGCTGCAGTGGTGGGATTGTGAGGACAGGAGTGTCTAGCGTGAGCTCCGCCGCAGAAAGAACAGGCGAGGAGCATTCTGCAGTTGGATGAAGAGCAGCCGAGATCGTTGAAGTTGTTACAGATCATCCTGCCTCCTTGATGTGAAATATATGATACTTACTTTTGTTAGATAAGAGGTGATTTTGTTTTCTAGCCAGACGGGGCATTCTTTTGTTTGTTGTTTTGGCCTTGGAGACCCTGACGTTCATGGCTTCCCCTCCGGTCTGTAAATTATTGTACAATTTTTGTGTTACCCCTTGCACCTCTTCCAACGGTTGTAACAAGCAGTCCAACCCAAGGTGTTCTTAATAAAGGGACCCATGAGCGTACAGTAAAGTAAACCGTGTCTTTCTGTACTAGTCCACAATTTCATTCACTAAACCTC
This sequence comes from Garcialebias charrua, assembly GCA_038048925.1. Taxonomy (NCBI): domain Eukaryota; kingdom Metazoa; phylum Chordata; class Actinopteri; order Cyprinodontiformes; family Rivulidae; genus Garcialebias; species Garcialebias charrua. Next base: position 63,748 of record JBBPBX010000628.1, read on the forward strand.
TGCAGAAAAATATCCTGAACAATAAGAATAAATGAGAATGATCCCCCTCTGTGCTGTGCTCCAGCAGCAGCAGGTCTCAGCCTTCAGACACAGCTCAGGGCCCAAAGACTCACCAAGTTATCAGGAAGATGAATCATGTTGATAAGCTGAGTGCACCGCCTGCAGGGCCCAAAGCAAACGATTGCTTGTCTAAAGGATCTGCCGCCTCAGAAATGAGCCATCAAGTTTTATTTTCTGCCTGAAATTAGTTTTCGTTAGATGAACGGAAAGTAACGTCTTTTGAAAATGTTACATTTTGTCATATGTTTTTATATGATGTATAATTACTCAAACTTGTTTAGAGGTCATGAAACGATTTAGTTCCTCTGCCTTGCCTGATTCGTTTTGATTAAAAGGTTGAAATTAGATGTAAAGAGAGTGACGTTATCTCTGTCTGCTTGGAGCTGACGTTTTTTGTGCAATAATCTCTAAAGAGCTTTTCTTGACACATGCACTGAAATGTGAGCGAACAGACACTGCATGGACTGATTTATCTCTTCCCAGAGTAAAAAGCCTTTTGTAAATTAAAGGAAAATGAGGTCTTCATGAGTTCATGAGCGGACTTTATTTTCTTTCTTTTTGTGTGCATGTGCATCAAGCTTCATTTCCTTCCTTTTCTTTATCAAGCCTCTCCACAAACTGAAACCTTCTTTTTTGCACCCTTGGTTTAATGTCACAGTTTAAACATATTGAATTCAAAACCAGCTGCAGGTCTTTTGTTGCAAATTACACTTTGGCTGTATTAAAGACTAACTGGGATGTTTTTTTTTATTTTTTCTCAGAATGCTGAAAATCAAGAGGGAGTTTTGTAAAATATTTTTTATCTTGTCTCATACAGACCTGTACCGAGCCCCCCAGGGGACGTGGAAAAAAAAATTTTTCTTTGCGTGAGCACGCAAATGTTTGCGTGCGCACGCAAAACTATTGCGAGGTAACGCAAAACCTTTTGCGTGGGAACGCAAAACCCTTTGCGTTCCCACGCAAAAGGTTTTGCTTTACAGACACCATGGGAGGGGTTCCTTTAAAAGGAATGTGGACTCAGTAATAAAAGCATGTCACTGTGGCGCTACTTGGCGCACGTTCGTCCATTTCTCTCCTCCAATAAGCTTCGCACCTCTCCATTCTCACAATGGACGTTGCAGCCAATGGCGAGACACCTCACAATGGAACGAGCCAATCACCCCCGTCCCAGCTCACAATGGACCGAGCCAATCACCGTCACGAGCCTATCCGCACGCCCCTTGCGCCAAAGCTGGGGAACAATAGTCTGTTTAGGGGGGGGAAGAAAGGAGGGAAGTGGGAAGAAGAGGGGGAAGAAAGGGGGGAAGAAAGAGGAAAGTCGTGGGTTCGATTCCAGCAGTCGCCATGTCATTTTTTTGGAAAAAAATTCCCACAATTAATGTTTAAGTGTTATGAAGTAACATTTGGGTTTTTTGTATCTTGAAAAATTTTTTAATGCTTTTTTTGTACAAATAGTGTACCATAGTACCCCGGTACTCTAATTTAAAACACAACACTTTTTATTTGTCATAAAAGGCTTTCTTTTTAAAACTTTATTGATAAATTGCTTAATTAATTAAGCTTTTTCATTCTACTAATATATTCATATTAATGTGTTAAATTATACTGTATATTATATACTTGATACAGTATATTTTAATGTCCTTAATCATACCCAGTGCTTTTTTTAATTTTCACTGCAAAACAATGACTGAAACTAAAATATTCTTTTACAGTGTCTTTCCTAAAGTACTTTTTGAGTGAAGTGAATGATGTGTTGTTTCTAGTGTATGCTTAAAATTATTACCAATAATTCAGAATTAGCAGCAGCTAATATTTACTCACAGTAAAAGACCGGAGACCTTATCGGTTTCAAAGAACCAAATATTTATTCATCAACAATTAAGATAGTGAATTAAACATTTTTAGTTAGTCCAAAAACATTGTAGCATTTAGTTGCAACACCTTTCCACTGAAGTCTCCCATTTATTTTTCTTAAATCAAGAAATTTGTGGTTTGCTGAAGGAATTAAATCCTTTTATTTTATGGTTTGTAGAATTATTTGGTATACATAATGACAATAAGAATAAATATCTGTATTATCAACCCAAAACAAACTAAATAACACTCTGTACTATATACAATGAAACAGTTTGTGAAGTTATTTAAAATAAAGAAAGTGTTTATGTTTTCTTTTTAATTTGTTCCAGCCACTGCTCTTTAGTGAGACTTTCATTAGAGGGACAGTGCATTTGCCCTCTATACTGGCTGTGTCCTGTTTCAGCAATTCTGAACTGCCCGCAAAACTCTGCGTGTCAGTTTTCGGGGTGCTCGCTGAGGATGGTTGGATGTTGCTCTGGGAGCTGGAGCAGGGACCAGGACAGGAGCCGCAGCAGGAGCAGGTGGATGAGTGGCAAAGAAGGTGGAAACACTTGCTTCACACTTTCCACCCCAGGGGTAAATTCCTGCCTCTTTTTGGGGACCTAAACTTCCCAGTGTTCAGTTTATCTTGGCGCCGAGCAGCAAATACCACCCTCTGCTTGTCGAACTCCAGCAGGTTCTGCCATAAAGAACAATGCTGCTCACCTAAACAGGGAAATAACACAGTTGAACACGAGAACACAGCAATGTTCAAGTGATTTGAGGAGTATGCATATATGCAGCAAGCTACAACACATGTCACTGACCTCATGGTTGCTCAGCACCTGAGATGTTTTGTTCCTCAGCTCCACCGGATACTCAGCCAAGCTGTCCACTTTGTCCAGGCCTGGAACGCTTGACTCATCTAAACCCTAAGAAAACACAACCAACAACATATTAGTTAAATAACATTTTGTTGATGTTGTCTTTTATTTATCTACCGGTACTATTCTACAGTTTACTATGTATTCACACCTCTGAGATATGGCCAGCTATGGGAGGATGGAGGGAGCAGGATGGGTGGAGGCGTCAAGCTGTGAGGTCACAGAGAAAAGGGCATCATCTTGAAGTCCTGATACCAGTAAGTTCAGAGCCTCCTCATCCACGAAGCCTTCATCTTCCTCTCCTTCACTTCCATCCACATCTTCCAGAAGATCTTCAGTCTCTTTCGAGTCAGGCTGTTGCCCGTCTGACTTAACAGGCAGTCAACACCCAGCAGCTCACCTATGGAAAAATAAAACAAACGCAGATAGCAAAACAGTTCTTTACTCTTTATACATATTAGTGACTCAGACATTTGGAAATCTGCATAAATATGCCTCTTTAAAGAAGACAGAGAACTCCATGACATTAATGAATACATACTGCTGTCCTCACAGAGGAAACTGTCTCGCAGGTGTGTGCCGGAGTCCAGGAAGATGGAGCAATGCAAGGGCTTCTCACAGCAGATGAAGAGGGACTCCTCTCAGAGGATGAAGAGGGACTCCTCTCAGAGGATGAAGAGGGACTCCTCTCAGAGGATGAAGAGGGACTCCTCTCAGAGGATGGAGAGGGACTCCTCTCAGAGGATGGAGACGGGCTGGGTGTTTTCCGGGCCACCAAGTTGGGCTTCAGTGAATCGGAAAGAGACCCACCAAAATGGGATTTAGTGAACTGAAATGACAAATGTACACTCATATAAAGTAAATAATTAAATGTGACTTTCCTCCCCTCCATTGATTACGGTGACATTCTCTACATGAATGCTCCTACAAGCACCCTGCAGATGTTGGATGTTGTCTATCATGGTGCACTAAGATTCATAACTGGCTGTGATTATCATATCCACCACTGCACCCAGTATTCACTGGTTAATACAGACTGAGGAACAGCTTCTACCCTGAGGCTGTTAGACTCATGAATAAATAAACAATAAGAATGATCACTGCAAAAATATCACATCATGCTGATGCTGATCTGTTTCTTGTTGCTGTGTTCATCTGTGAACATCTGCTCATACAGACTCATGTTTGTGCTGCTGTTTATAATGATGTTTTTCCACTACATTAGGGCTTAGTGTATTACTAGTTGATGTTTTTCTTAGTTAATTCTAGATGTTATTACTGTTTTTCTCTTGCATTTTGTTGTTGGATGTAACTGGGACCCTGTGTACATAATCTCGTTTTCATCACATGTACCACATGCGGTGCAAATGACAATAAAGACTCTCTGACTCTCTTAACTGGACATCATTAACTTTTTTTTTTTTTACAGGACATACACAGGATTGAAATTGCATTTCTCTCAGTCCCTCGGTGCAACAGTAACCATTTAAACACTAAAACACTGAAACATTTAATAAACATAAGCATAAAATAGTAATAGTAATCATCTTATTATTATGACAATTACTCATGTCTCTTTTTTGTTTATAGTGGCTTCACTTTACCTTCTGATAGAGATTGTGCCATTTGTTCTGCCTCAGGGCTGGTCACATCCACTCCTCATCTCCCAGACCTTTATGGATCTTTGGCTGGGAGCTCATCTGAACATAACATCAGAAAAGAGGAGAATGAAACAAAACAAAGAATTGATGTACTTTATACAGTTAATGATTACAGTCAACTATCTATATATTCATCCATCCATCTATTCATCCATCCATCCATCTATTCATCCATCCATCTATTCATCATCCATCCATCTATTCATCCAGCCATCCATCTATATAATCATCCATCCATCTATATAATCATCCATCCATATATATATTCATCCATCCATCTATCTATATAATCATCCATCCATATATATATTCATCCATCCATCTATCTATATAATCATCCATCCATATATATATTCATCCATCCATCTATCCATCCATCATCTATCCATCTATCTATCTATCTATCTATCTATCTATCTATCTATCTATCTATCTATCTATCTATCTATCTATCTATCTATCTATCTATCTATCTATCTATCTATCTATCTATCTATCTATCTATCTATCTATCTATCTATCTATCTATCTATCTATCTATCTATCTATCCATCCATCCATCCATCCATCAATATTAATAGGTTACTTCTACTGTATACTATAAGTGAATGTGTCATTAAAGTTTGATCAAAAACGTGACATCATAATACCACTATTTTTTATTTAATCTATGGTCTACATTATTATTTTTAGGTGATGTGAAATAAACAAAAAAATACGACGTTTGTTTGAACGTAAAGATGTAAGAAAATATGAATGGATACTTACTGTAAGATTGCTTTTTAAGTCGACAGAGACAACAGATCGATGAGAAATCCCTCTTGTGTAACGGGAGCAGGCTGTCGACAGCTAACTATACTGTATATTCCTCCAACACAAAAACAAAATCGTGAATTTGTTTTCTGTTGTTGTAGCTGCCGTTGTTGTTTTGAATGAAAGCTAACTAGCTAGCGGAAGTCGCTAGCGGAAGTGGGCGTGACGTGGCGGAAGTGGGCATGACGGTGGCGCAAGGGGCGTGCGGATAGGCTCGTGACGGTGATTGGCTCGGTCCATTGTGAGCTGGGACGGGGGTGATTGGCTCGTTCCATTGTGAGGTTGCTCACTAATGGCTGCAGCGTCCATTGTGAGAATGGAGAGGTGCGAAGCCTATTGGAGGAGAGAAATGGACGAACGTGCGCCAAGTAGAGCTATTTGACAGCTATGACTGTGACAGGAGGAGGTCAACCTAAAGTCTGCGTTACCGAGACAAATTAAACTTAAGTTAATTCATAATTTAAGTTGGTTTTAGTTTGAGATCTTCATATTAATATTGTAGTGTTAGAAAACGGCATTGATAACAAATTGATTTTAATTTAAATACTTTAATCCGTTAGTCATTATTACATTTAAAAATATAATTCGACTTCAAACAGAACCTATTGTCAAGACCAATTGTGGTGCGTGACTTTTTTAAACTCTAAATATTTTCTAAATAACGAAATATGAAGTTATTAGTGGAGAAATTCCGTCTGGATGACAGCAGACTGACGCTCCTAAAATATACGACAGGTCCGGACCACTCGTAAATTTTGTTCGTATCTGAAAAAAATCGTAGGATACGAAAACATTGTTGAATGCCGCAAATGATCCTAAATCACTCGTACGCACAGTTTAAGAACAAATCTGTGCGTACGAACGGTTTGTGAATGAGGGCCAATGATTGACCCATCTTTCTTTGTTTATGCAAAACAAGGTACAAGAATCACTACTTCTCAGCAGAGGGGGGACCAGATGCACACCTGCTGCAGGAACATTGGCCCTCATGCACGAACCATTCGTACGCACAGATTTGTGCTTATACTGTGCGTACGAGTGATTTAGGATCATTTGTGGCATTCAACAATGGCCCTCATGCACGAACCATTCGTACGCACAGATTTGTGCTTATACTGTGCGTACGAGTGATTTAGGATCATTTGTGGCATCCAACAATGTTTTCGTATCCTAGGATTTTTCTCAGATACGAACAAAATTTACGAGTGGTCCGGACCTGTCGTATAATTTAGGAGCGTCAGTCTGCTGTCATCCAGACGGGATTTCTCCACTAATAACTTCATATTTCGTTATTTAGAAAATATTTTGGGTTTAAAATATTCACGCACCATAATTATTCTTGACAATAGGTTATTCTGTTTGAATTAGAATTATAATTTTAAGTTTAATTTGTCTGGTGTGTCGCGCAGGCTTCAGTGAGTCGTGCGCTCCCCTTGGTCATCAAAGCCGCTCCTCATATTAACACCCAGGTACATAAAATCCCCATACACCGCCGCAGAACAAGTACGAATTAAGACTGATCTTCATGCTATTGCTGGACTGCTGTGCAAACACCATCAGAGCAATAGATTATTATATCTGATCCGAAATATGACCTGCAGAATGTGGTTGCGCCCCGACCAGGAGGCGCCCTGATCAGGAGGCGCGGAGGCGCGCTGATCAGGAGGCGCCCTGATCAGGAGGAGCCCTGATCAGGAGGTGCGCTGATCAGGAGGCGCGCTGATCAGGAGGCGCCCTGATCAGGAGGCGCGGAGGCGCGCTGATCAGGAGGCGCCCTGATCAGGAGGTGCGCTGATCAGGAGGCGCGCTGACCAGGAGGCGCGCTGATCAGGATGCGCCCTGATCAGGAGGAGCCCTGATCAGGAGGAGCCCTGATCAGGAGGAGCCCTGATCAGGAGGTGCGCTGATCAGGAGGCGCGCTGACCAGGAGGAGCGCTGATCAGGATGCGCCCTGATCAGGAGGAGCCCTGATCAGGAGGCGCGGAGGCGCGCTGATCAGGAGGCGCCCTGATCAGGAGGAGCCCTGATCAGGAGGTGCGCTGATCAGGAGGCGCGCTGACCAGGAGGCGCGCTGATCAGGAGGCGCGCTGATCAGGAGGCGCGCTGATCAGGAGGCGCGCTGATCAGGAGGCGCGCTGATCAGGAGGCGCGCTGATCAGGAGGCGCGCCCTGATCAGGAGGCGCGCTGATCAGGAGGCGCGCTGATCAGGAGGCGCGCTGATCAGGAGGCGCGCTGATCAGGAGGCGCGCTGATCAGGAGGTGCGCGCATCATTTGTGCTGCATAACATGTTGGCATCTTGCAGCGTGGCATTTATTGTCCACCATCTCCTGACCACCTCCTGACCACCTCCTGTCCGTGCTGCGGCGAGATGTTTGTTTGAAGCCATTTTCAGATCAAACCATTTATTCTTGATTTCTGATACTGTACGACCCACGGGACACACAACATGCACTACAATATTAATATGAAGTTAGTAGTTTCGAGACAATTTAAAATGCTTCTGTTGAAAAACACATGGGCAGCACGGTGGCACAACTGGTAGAGCTGCTGCCTCTCAGCGAGAAGGTTGCCGGTTCAAATCCCGGTCCGGGGCCTTTCTGGGTGGAGTTTGCATGTTCTCCCCGTGCATGCGTGGGTTTCCTCCGGGTACTCCGGTTTCCTCCCACAGACCAAAAAACATGCTTGTTAGGCTGATTGGTGACTCTAAATTGACCCTAGGTGTGAGTGTGAGAGTGGATGGTTGTTTGGTGTGAGTGAGACAGGTCCCTCTTGTAAATGAGTCCCCGTGACTCAACGAGGCTAGCCTGTATAAATAAAGGTTGAATGAATGAATGAATGAACATCTGACACTTGCGGGGGGTGGGGGTAGCCACAGCGCCACTGAGAGCAGATCTCTGAACGCGTGAAGTTCCTCCTTTTACTTCGAGTTTGAATGAATGGACACTTCCTGCTATCAGAAGGCAGGAAGCATGGCCTTATATGGTGTTTTGAGGGGTGGAAATTATGTAAATTACCTTCCCGCGAGCACGCGCAGGTGAGTAGAACAGGTGGGATCCATCAACTTTAAGCAGCCCGTTTACACGCTTTTCCTGTGGATAGAAGACTTTGTTGGATCTGACGTGGCATGTTCGTACGAACGCTTCGTACGAACAAAAGTAGGAGGAATTTAGGATAAAAATACGAACATTTTCGTGCATGAGGGCCATTCTCTGAAGTGGGACCTCCTGACATTGATGAATCTGCAGCAAAAAAGTGTAGTCTACTGTTTGCAGTTCACGACAAAATCTTAAAGGAGAACATTGAAAAGGAGCAACAGCTGGCCAGCCCTTCAGCTATCGGAAGTTCCTGTCGAAAGGAGCCAGGACCCATTGGTCTACTGGAGGATCAATGAAAATTGTTTCCCTCATCTTGCTCTACTTGCCCGAACGTACATCTCTGCCCCATGCACAAGCATTGAAAGTGAGCACCTGTTTAGTTGGCTGGACATGTAGTAGATGAGAAAAGAAGTCGCCTGTCTGGTGACAAAGCAGAAATGATTTTGTTCAACAAGAAGAAAAACCTGCCACTAATGAAAAAGTGACTGGAATAAGCAGGGCCGGATTTAGAAGGATGGGGGCCCCTGGGCTTGAGTCAATATGGGGGCCCATATATACCGTATTTTCCGCCTGAAAAGTTGCTCCGCCCCATAAGTCGCAGGACATGAAAATTAGTTTTTTTTTTTAAAGTGTGACTTATAGACCGGAAAATACGGTATTTTTTAAATTTTATTTATTTTTTTGTTTTGGTTCAGATGATGAGCAGAAAAAGACTGAATAGTAAGTTTTCACATTTTACAACTTTAATATGCCAGTTGTCACACAAACTACAAACAACCCTGAACTGGGGCCTCATGTATCAAAAACCTGCGTGGATTTCCTACTGAAAACTGACGTACGGTGAAATCCAGAAAAGTGTCTACGCACAAAAAGATCCAGATTTATCAAACTGTGCGTACACCTGAATCCACGCACATTCCTTTTGTACATCACAATTGACGTGGAACTGAGCGCACGTGAGACACCTCCCCTGACACGCCTACATTTACATATGTTAAACAGATGCAAATTACTTCCTGCATGTGTGAAGGACATGTTTGTTTGATCCCTGCGCGATCAGAAATCATTTCTAGATTCGGGAAAATAATGAATTTAATATAATATGA
>JBBPBX010000628.1:79933-122730 GCA_038048925.1 Garcialebias charrua
GCACCAGCCCACTAAAATGCAAATCCGCTAATTACGGACCTAAACAATGGCCCTCATGCACGAAAATGTTCGTATTGTTATCCTAAATTCCTCCTACTTTTGTTCGTACGAAGCGTTCGTACGAACATGCCACGTCAGATCCAACAAAGTCTTCTATCCTCAGGAAAAGCGTGTAAACGGGCTGCTTAAAGTTGATGGATCCCACCTGTTCTACTCACCTGCGCGTGCTCGCGGGAATGTAATTTACATAATTTCCACCCCTCAAAACACCATATAAGGCCACGCTTCCTGCCTTCAGACAGCAGGAAGTGTCCATTCATTCAAACTCGAAGTAAAAGGAGGAACTTCACGCGTTCAGAGATCTGCTCTCAGTGGCGCTGTGGCTACCCCCCCACCCCCCCGCAAGTGTCGGATGGTCAAATACCTTTAATTTTAGTGTACTGTGTTACATTATAGTTTCACTTATTCAGAAGAGCTGTGGCGCACCGCTACCCCCCACCCCCCCGCAAGTGTCGGATGTGTTTTTCAACAGAAGCATTTTAAATTGTCTCGAAACTACAGTAACTTCATATTAATATTGTAGTGCATATGTTGTGTGTCCCGTGGGTCGTACAGTATCAGAAATCAAGAATAAATGGTTTGATCTGAAAATGGCTTCAAACAAACATCTCGCCGCAGCACGGACAGGAGGTGGTCAGGAGATGGTGGACAATAAATGCCACGCTGCAAGATGCCAACATGTTATGCAGCACAAATGATGCGTGCACCTCCTGGTCAGCGCGCACCTCCTGATCAGCGCGCCTCCTGGTCAGCGCGCCTCCTGATCAGCGCACCACCTGATCAGCGCGCCTCCTGATCAGGGCGCCACCTGATCAGCGTGCCTCCTGATCAGGGCGCCTCCTGATCAGCGCACCACCTGATCAGCGCGCCTCCTGATAAGGGCGCCTCCTGATCAGCGCACCACCTGATCAGGGCCTCCTGATCTCATCATGTATTTCTTTGTCATCTTTCACAAAATATTTTGCAATGTTCGTTTTCGCTTTATGACTTTTTAGAACATCATTTATAACTCGCCATGCTGTTTTAGTGTCACCATTACTCTTGTTTAATAAATCACTATAGTATTCTTTCTTGCATTTTCTTATAATCATTACCAATTTATTTTTGTATTTTTTATATTTCTCTTCAGCTTGTTGTGTTCTCGTTTTTAAGAAACATGAATACAAGTAAAAAAAAATTTACAAGCATTTCTCAACCCTTTAGTCATCCAAGGTTGGTCGACAATATTTCTTTTTCTACGATTTCTTTGCACACAATTCTTTTCATACAGAGCTTCTAAAATATTCATAAATTCATCATATGATCTGTTAACATCATCAATATACACGTCCTTCCAGTTTTGCTTCTGTAAATCATCTTTTAATTGATCCATAGCTTTTTTTGATGTGTTTATTATTTTTTTCTTAATTGTAACTTCTTTTGTAATGTTTTGATCATTTCTGTAGATAGTGAAAACTGGTAAATGATCACTTAAATCAGTTGTTAAGATACCACCTGTCATATCCCCATTTGTTATATTTGTGAAAATGTTGTCAATTATCGTAGCACTATGAGTTGTAATTCTTGTTGGTTTTGATATTAACGGATAAAGATTTAAACTATACATTGAATTTAGAAATGTGCTGATGTTATTTGAATCTGTTTTATTTCCCAGGTCAATATTAAAGTCTCCACACAAGAAAACTTTTTTATTTAAACTCTTTTCCAATAGTTGTATGATTTTATCGGTGAATATTTCTATATTTGATCCTGGTGATCGATATACACAACTTATGGATATGTTTTTAGCATTTTCGTTTAATATTTCTATTGTTATTATTTCCATAAGATTGTCAACAATTATTGACATTTCTTTAATTATTCTACACTTTATTTCATTTTTGACAAATAGAGCTACTCCACCACCTTTTTTATTGTTTCTGTTTAAATGATATAATTCATATCCTTCGATGTGAACATTATTTTTGTTTTCATCATTAAGCCATGTCTCTGACAGTGCTATTAATGTAAAAGTTCTGTTTAACTGTTTTAAATAATCTGTTATTTTGGATATATTTGCATTTATACTTCTACTATTGATGTGAATAATAGAGAGATCTCCATTTGTTATATTGATGTCATTAAACTGTTCTTCATTATAGTATTCACAGTCTTTTATAGCAGGATAAAAGTTTGCATCAACCACATCTTCATCATTGTATATTTTAAATTCTGAGTCTTCGTTTGTTGTTGTCATGTTTTAATGTATTTGTTTGTTTGTTCATTTTTGTCAATTTTTGTGTATGAACATGTGATAGTGATTGGTGATTTGTCATTTTTGAGCTCATCAAAATGTGTCTAAGTCTTTCAGATCTTTTATTATTTTAGCTTGAGAATTTTCATGTACTTTGATCCATATGTTTCCGTTTCTTGTCCAAGTTTTTGTTATTTTTTTTCCTTTTTCAACAACCTTGCTTTATGTGCAATGTTTGCGTTTTTTTTAGTTAGGTGTTCATTCATGTAGACATTAGTGTTTATGAGTTTCTTTGACTGCATCATTACCCTGTTTCTTTGTTTCCTTCCAATGAATCTGACGACTACTGATGGTTTAAGTTTGTTAGCTCTATTGGGCAGTGTGTAACAGGTGGAAATGTCTTCATGTTTAATGTTAATGTTTTTGCTATTTAAGAAAGTGACTACCTGTTCCTCCAGAAACTGCAGTTTTTCTGGTGGTCCGTCTTCAGTCGTGGTAACGCCTTCAACTACTTCTGCCGATGTCCGGCGTTTAACCTCGAGTCCAGAAATTACCAGATTCTCGCCTCTTATGTATTGTTCCATGTCATCACACTTTTGTTCCAATTGAGCTAATTGTTCATCTCTGATGATCTCCTGAGCTTTCATTTGCTTCATCTCCTCTACCAGTTGAGTAATGTTTTTTTGCTCAGCTCTCAAACTTGCAAGTTCCTCAGTGAGAAAGTTTATTGCTTTTTTCAATTCCTCCATTAACTCCAAATTTTTATCCACCGAGTTTTGACTCACCGACTCCTGTCTCGGCGGCTCCGGTTTCTTTCTTCTCCCAGGACTCATCTCGCCTGCTTCTTCTGGCCTGGATACAGAAATTCACTGTTCCACAGCAACTCGCTCGCTGATCTGCTCCCGTCCACAGCAGCTCGCTCGCCGCTCTGCAAAGCGCTTTGGGGCTCCTCACAGGGGGCTGGAAAGCGCTATATAAATAAGCTCCATTTACCATTTACCATATGCCTATGGTCCAGAAACGCCCACTTTTGGTCTGCAGAGAACCTCTTCTCCTTATTTAGCCTATTTAGCCTATTTCTTTTGTGATGACTTCCGGTGAGTGAACGCTGGTACATCCTGGCTGCCGCTGCTCGTCATACTTTTTTCTCATTTTTGTTTTATTCAGTCCTTTCTGCTGTTTTTCACGGACCCTTGCCTGGGCATTTCTACTCATCATCAAACATGCAGTTTGTTTGGATTTAACTGCTGCCTGCTCTGGTTTGGACTCTCCTGCTGATCATCTTCCACCACCCAGCGTCTGGCATTCTTCACTACTCAGCCGTTGAGCTCCTTCGCCTTCGCTTTCTACCGGCCATCCTGCCAGTACTCCCTCTTCAGGAAATTTCCTTCCATCCTCGTCAGAGATACATTTTTTCTTTTATTATAAAAAATAATTCATTCAAAAATATTCACAATTCAATGTATATTGTACATACATACATCAAAGTTCTATAATGTCCGTCATGTTAACAAAAATGATTTTTTTTTACTTTAGACGTCTGTTATTTCCAATATTCCAAATGATTCAAGTGGTCCAAAGATGTCTTCACAGTTGCTTGTCCACACAATACAAAGTTCTACAGTGTCCTTGCATCATTCCAATGAACAGTTTCCAGTGATCCAGGGATTTATTTTCATAGAGCTTAAAGTTCCTGCAGGTGTAGATGGAGTGTCTGGTAACTGACAGTATGATATTGCAGAGGAGATAGTGATTGTGGTTTTGTCGTTGATAGGATTTCTGAAGTCCAAAAAGTCTCATCCAGTTCCATTCTTTGTCGTTCTGTGGTTTAATATTGCAGACGTTTTCCAGTAAGTCTCTGATCTTGTCCCATAAGATGGTGCAGCCAGTACAGCAGAGGAACAGGTGCTCTAATGTCTCGGGCTCTGAAAGACAAACTGTGCAATCTCTGCTAAATTTTTCTTTATTGATTTGGTGCAGGATGACGCCAGTAAATATTCTCCTGTGTCTTAACAAAAAAATCTGTATTGTTTGCTTGTTTGTGACTGAACTTAATGTGTAAATTTGACCAAATATCATGGACTGGTGGATTTTGAAATATTTCAGACCGTATTTTGTTTGCATTAGGTTCTTGAACAATTTGTGAAATTAGAATGTTGTACCATATTTTTGTTTTGACAACTTGAACTTCTCGTTTTCTTGTCACCTAGCAAAAGGAAGGGGGTATCATCCTGCACCTCCCGATGTTGTCTCCTCCCTCCAAAGATTGAGGACCAATGGAATGGTAAAGCAGTTTGAATTTTTTCGCATTTCTTTATCAATGTGTCCTTTCTGAATGGGATGTTTGCTCTTGTAAAATGACTGAGGACCATGTTGATGTCCACTGTCCCTCGATCATCCAGAATCTGCCCAAAGGTGTGAATACCAGCTCCCTTCCAGGATGGGAGATCTAACGTCCTGCCCTCACAGACCACTTCAGGGTTGTTGAAGATCGGCAGCGAGAGATGAGATCGGTACTGAACGCTTGTGGTTAAGAAAGGTCTGACTTTGTTCCAAGATTGTAGAGCTTCTGAATGTAGTTCACCGATTTGTGATATTTGTGACAGGGATGAAATGGAGCATAGATTGAAAATGTTTTTGGTTCCGAATGAATTCAAGGATGCTTGAAAATAAAATCATGCCATGTATGTCTGGTTGATGGATGTTAAAAAAATTGGTGATGAGTTTGATTCTTAAGGCTTGTTTTTTGGATGTGATGTCAATTAAATTGAGTCCTCCCTTTTTATACGGAACGATGATTGTTTTATGTGCAATCATATTCCTTTTGTTTCCAGATAAAATTTGAAATTTCACTGTTTAGTTTGTGCAGAACTGGATTTGGGAGGTCACATACACTAAGAGGGTATATAATTTTAGAGATGACTAAACTGTTTACAATGATTATTTTTCCTTTGTTAATTTCCGTTGTCTCCATAAATTAAGCTGTTTTGAATTTTGGTTATGACATTTTTCCAGGTCTCATCTCTCGCTACCTCTTGCTGCTTTCCAAGATGCACGCCCAGGACCTTAATGGTGTCCCCCACCTCTCTGAAGACCCACTTGCCTGGTGTCCGAACCATCCCACCACAGTACATGATTTCTGATTTTGAAAAATTAACTGTTGCTCCTGATGCTGAACCATAAGTGTTTAAATGTTTCATGACCAGATCTAAACTTTTTTCATTTTTTACTGTAATTGTTGTGTCATCTGCATATTGGAAGATTTTACTGATGTTTCCTAATGGAGATTGTATTCCTTGAATGTCTTGTTTGATTAGTATGGCGAGAGGTTCGGCCACCAGGCTGTAGAGCAGGGAGAACAGAGGACACCCCTGTCTGACTGATCTCTGTAAACTGAAAAAGTTGGTGAAGTGACCATTGCATTTGACTTTACTTTCAGAATTCAAATATAACAACTGTAGTTTTTTAATGAATGTCTGTCCAAAACCAAATTTGTTTAAAACTGTCCATAAGAAATTGTGCTCTACTCTGTCAAATGCTTTACTGAAGTCTACACTTAAGAGGATGCCTTGAGTGGATGTCATTGACTGGATGGTGTGTTGGATTGAGAGGATAGTATCTGATATGTTTCTTTGTGGAATGCCAAGAACTGTTACGACCGGTGAGGATCAAAACACATTTAAAGGACGCAGGAGAACAAGTTTTAACAGAAGTTTATTAACTAAACTAAAGTCTTCGGCAGCAATGGAACCACCACCGGCTTCTCCAGGCATCCCACGTCACACTAAAAAAAAGAAAGTTCAACAGAGATGGGTTGGGAGAAAGCGACCAAAATCAAAATAAGGCTACCCAACAGAGCCAACTCCTATAGAGCCGTTGAACCCTGTTGGACAGCGGGCTAACTGCACCAAAACTCTAGGCCTAATAGAAGGAACTAAAGCGAAAACAGGACTACCAGCTTTGCCCCAACCAGAAAGTTATAAAAATAAATGTATGCTAAGAAAAAAGAGACAAAAACAAGGAACATGAACCCACACAGCTGTCTCCAGAAGACAGCTCTCCTGAGCCCTGAGCCCAGAACCCTCAACGGCTCAGGTTCCCTTCTCTAGGTAGAGCCCACACGATTCTCTAAAAGAGAGAACCAGAGCACCTTAGAGCTCCAACCAACACTCTCAAAAGATGAGAGTACCAACGACCTCTTCTAATCTGAAAGAGATCACCACAACCAGGGAGGGTGGAGGAAACTCCCAGTTCTACAAACAAACATCTGCAGGTTCTACTGATGAATGTTAAAACAACAATAAGTACACAGCAGGCTTAATTTACCAACCTGTACTCTCAAACGTCCTCCAACAATCCAAACCTCCACATGAAAGCTAAGCACACAGTGGTCAGGGTGGGTGAAGGACACTCCTGAACACACACATATATGCAACCTGCAGCTGCCTTCAATAAACTTGGTTTACCTTCCAAAAAAGGCTCTCAAGTTGCTCCAACAAGCTCCTGCTTGCATCCACCAACCTTAGTTGGCCATCACATAACCTCCACACTGTTTTGGCTTTTGCTCCCAGCTTATAAAAGGGAGACAGCCAGCAGGTGTTTGCAGCTCAGCCAATCAAGCCTGATCAACTGAGTAAAAAAAAGGTGCAGCAGGAAGTTGCAGACTTCAGGTGACCTAAACATAATGGGAGGTTTAAAAAAATCCATTAAATCCCTTCAGGATACATAACACTCCCACCGCTAAATGTTTTGTATGGGGTGATGTAGATGTGAGGTAAAAACATTGTACATGACCCATACAAAAACAGTGAGGTTACATGTAGCGGTCCTCATCATTCAAACAGACTAAAAACCTCGTTAAAAACGAGTCTGTCAAACCGCTAACAAACTCTACAGTCACTCAAAAAGTTTTAAAACCAAAACAACGTCTTGGGTCTGGTTTCACCCTAAAAAGCTTTTGCTTTTTAGACCACCAAACATCAACACCATGTTTGATGAGGTTAATCAGAAAACAAGAGAGTTGTCTCTCATTTGTAGACAGAGGGAAGCTGTTCTCCTCCACTTCAGTACTGGTCAGTACTAAACAGCTCTCTCTGGTCGGCTGTAATGACACCTTTTGGTAAGTTGTAGCCGCTTTATTATCAGCCACACTGAAAACACAGGAAAATGTGTTAGATACAGATTCATGCACAATATGTCCTATATAAGGCCAGTGTTGGGAATGTTACTTTAAAAAAGTAATTAATTATAGTTACTAGTTACTTCTTCCAAAAAGTAACTGAGTTAGTAACTGAATTACTCCCCAATAAAAGTAATTAGTTACCAGGGAAAGTAACTATTGTTTGTTCGGTTGGTTTAAGTTTAGATATATCTACAAATTTAAAGTAGAATTGCAAAGACCGGTTAACACAAAACTTTTAATACTTACTGCACCTCAACAGAACATGACTGGTTGACATACTATACTTCAAGTTTTTTCTTCATTACAAAATACAGTTTAACAAAATAATATAACAATTGTGTTTTAAGCTCTATGTACACACTGTACTGTTCAAGTGTTTTCTTATAAATAAAAGTAAACAGTTAAAACAAGTGCTTTAACTGTAGTGTAAAATAAAATCAAACCCTCACACAACTGGTTCTTCAAGTATTTTCTTAAAAACAAAAGAACAATTTTAACAATATGAAGTACGTTTAAAACAGTACTGAACATCTGAATTACCTGAGCATGTTGTGAGATGCTTCATCAGATCAGATTACGACGGACGTAGACTAACACTTCGCTCCTGGACATAATGTACACTTCACCTGCACGTTCTTGCCTTTTACCTCAAGGAGAGTAAAGTAGTTTCTGTATTTCCACTTTGAAAACGCCAACTTTCCCTCCCGACTCGCCATTCCTGCAGGACTTCTGCTAACTTTTCAGATTTGGAGCTGCAGGCTGCAGCGTGTGGTTTGAGAGTGAACTGAACAACAGATCCTCTGATTGGCTGACCTCTACCTGACACTATACCTTAGCCAATCAGCATCATTCTTATTGTTTCACCTCTCCCTCCCCTCTGCTCTGCTACCTCCTACCCTCCCTCCCCTCTGCGCCCTCCTCTCCCTCACCAAGGAAAAAAGTAAACAAACAGAGCCAGCGCGCGGATGACAAAGTAACGTACCCCCATTTAGTGTTTGTAACTGTAACGGCGTTGTAACGATAGACATAGTAACTACTTAGATTACCCGTTAATGAAAAAAATAACTCCGTTTGTAACGCCGTTTATTTGTAACTCCGTTATTCCCATCACTGTATAAGGCAGCAGCATTTCATCTCTCACAGACAGTAACATGTGTTCTTCAGACCTATCTCTTGCTTTAGGTTGATGCGGCGGTCCCATGTCATCCACCACCACTTTCTCTGTGATTTCTGTAGTGGCAGAAATGGGACATAAAGGAGCAGGAGAAGGTGTCATGTGTGGCTTCATCTCTCTTAGGCTCACTAGGACATCCTCTTCCTCAGAGCTTAATAAAAAACATTCCCTCAGTTCAAAATCATCCTCATTTAGCTCTTCTAAGTCTATTATGTCCTCAACTGACTGAACTGTGGTTTGTTCAGTTTTAAGTTCAGTGTCAGGTTTAGTTTCATGTTTAATGTCAAACATCTGTAAGAAACAGTCACCGAGATCGTCATCTTCTTCATGAAGATGAAGCAAGCGTTTCACCTCCTCCACTGGAATCAGTTTTGCTTCACAGTTCATCAGGAAGTTGTTACTCAAATTGATCTCGTCTTCTTCCTCCGGTAGATGTTCTTGAGGCGTCTCCTTCTGTTGAGGTTCCAGAGGCGCCTGCATAGACACAGTTGATGAAACATAGTCAGGACAAGCGTGAGGTAGCTCACCTGCTTGAGTGCAAAGCACTGGTGTAGGTACCACCGGATGACAGGCAGTGGGACAGGGACGTTGATTTGTCAGCCTCAACGCCCTCATCTCCTTTAGCAGCTCCAGTCTTTTATGTTCAGACTCTTTCTGCAGTTCCAAATCCTCTTGTTCCCACAGACGCTTCTTCTCCTGCAAAGCAGCTTGACATCTTTGTCGTTTAATTTCCTGTTCTTTTAAGAACGATTGATGTTTGAGTTGTAGTAGCTCTTTTTTTCTCATTATTTTATCTTCGAGTTCCTTTTGTCTGGAAGCATCTTCTTTTCTCAGACGCTCTTGTTCATCAATCTCAGGAAATATCCCAAGCTGGACCAATTCACATAGCAGTTCACTCTCTAGCCATCCATCATTAACAAATTTTCTAACATCAATGTTAAAATGATCTGCTACACTCAGCTTTTGTACTCTTGTGCAGTCTGCAAAGACCTGCACAGTGGGTTGTTCAATGAATTTATTTAAATTAAATGCCATAATGCAAACAAACAGTTTTAAGCTGTACCCTTCTTCAAAAGACTTTCACTGTAAACAGCAGCAAAAATCCAGCTGCATTTGAATGTAGCACAATCCAAAAACACACACAGCTGACAGCAATTAACACTATCAAGCAACACACATACAGAAACACACACCTGCGTTTCAGCCTAATCAGCAACTAGGAGCTGGTCCTGTTAGCTCCAGAGAGAGTGCAAACTACAGCACACAGCTGTCAAAACAAACCAAATGTAAAAAGGAGCAGTTAATTTTATTAACTGCTGTTCAAAAACACTTAGCTTCAAAAAAACTTCACAACACTCAATATTTAGGCACAAAAAGCACAATGTCTGCTCAAAACCAAACTCCCACAAACATGCACAGCAGGGGCCTCATGTATCAACCGTGCGTGCGCACAAAAACATTGCGCACGTCACTTTCCACGCAAAACCCCGTATGTATCAAAACTGAACTGAACGTGAATATATGCGCATCCAGGTACATATCCACGCAAGCTCCCGAGCAGGCGTACGCACGTTTCTGTGGTTCTTGTTCCTTTGGCGACACTTACAGGTGATTCAGAGAAACTGAAGCCCCACAGTCTGTGGTTGACTTTAAGAGCGGCTTGAAGACCTTTCTTTTCAACCGAGCATACTCTACCTCCTCATGATTCTACTTTTGATCATAGCTGATACTGTTGTTGATTTTAATTGTTTATTAAATGTTTTATTGACATTTAATTCTGTTGCACCTTGTAGCACTTTGAGATTTTCATTAATGAAAAGTGCGTTATAAATTGAATTCATTATTATTATTATTATTATTATTATTATTATTATTATTATTATTATTATTATTATTAACTGTTCATGATGTGAAAATGATTAATATTCCCACCAAACACACGATTAACAAGTATTACATCCACATGACGCAGTTAAATAAAGCACGCGCAAAGTTGTGCCAAAAATAAATTTAACAGGAACAGATTCATTCAGCCTTACTGGAGGTTGTAATAAATAGTGTAACACGCAGATCATTTATTTATAAACAGATATAATTTTCTGATCTGGGATATGGCCTATCAGCCGTTTTCAGAAATAATCATTTTTCAGTTTACTGCTGCGCTCTGGAGCAACACAGGTGCATCACGCGTGCACGTGCAGAAGCAGCGATCAAACTGTTCCTGAGCTTTCCAGAGGGAGCTGCAGGTCGATCAGGGCTGTCCAGTCCACACAAAGCCGATTCATGTCCAATAGAATGGTCTCATCTATATGATTCCAAAGGCTGAGTGGTCGCGGTTTGGAGTGCGCGCGCACCTACAGAGTGGTTAGTGGAGGTGATTATAATAATCTGCGTTTATTGTAGATTTCTCCAAAATGACACGTGAAGGTACACCATATATAACTTGTAGGAGAGTGAAAGCTTCACAGACAAACAGATTGCGCACAAGGCTGCGGGGCGCGCTGCGTCTGGAGACTCCAACATCATGTCATGTCATGTCAACTCTCCACTGAGACGCAGAGACTCGTTTCTTCATATCATCTATTAAATAAACAAAGATCTATGTTTAACCAAACATCCAAGTTCCTCTGTGTTTACAGTAATTATGGTAATAAACTCGTGCGCAAAGTTAATATTTTCACTCAGAATGAATGGATAAGCCGTTGCGCACCAAAGCAGGCATGCGCGCACACACAAATACCGACACACAATCACTCGTTCTTTGTGTGATAAACACATTTTATTACTATTCTTACTTAGGATTTATTTCCCCACCCATATTATATTAAATTCATTATTTTCCTGAATCTAGAAATAATTTCTGATCGCGCAGGGATCAAACAAACATGTCCTTCACACATGCAGGAAGTAATTTGCATCTGTTTAACATATGTAAATGAAGGCGTGTCAGGGGAGGTGTCTCACGTGCGCTCAGTTCCACGTTGGTTGTGATGTACAAAAGGAATGTGCGTGGTTTCCGGTGTACGCACAGTTTGATACATGTGGATTTTTTTGTGCGTAGGCAGATTTCTGGATTTGACCGTGCGGCACTTTTCAGTAAGAAATCCACGCAAGTCTTTGTACATGAGGCCCCAGGTGCTCAGTAAACATGAGTTGACTAGAAACTCAAGTGCTTCACTGAAACACTCCAACAAGTTTGTCCTATGCAGACAAACAGACGAGCAGACAACTCAAAAAACATAGCACCTTACAAACGAGCCCCCAATACTAATTCAGATCCCGGACGAGCCATCCAATAAATGTGTTACGACCGGTGAGGATCAAAACACATTTAAAAGACGCAGGACACAAAGAACAAGTTTTAACAGAAGTTTATTAACTAAACTAAAGTCTTCGGCAGCAATGGAACCACCACCGGCTTCTCCAGGCATCCCACGTCACACTAAAAAAAGAAAGTTCAACAGAGATGGGTTGGGGGAAAGCGGCCAAAATCAAAATAAGGCTACCCAACAGAGCCAACTCCTATAGAGCCGTTGAACCCTGTTGGACAGCGGGCTAACTGCACCAAAACTCTAGGCCTAATAGAAGGAACTAAAGCGAAAACAGGACTACCAGCTTTGCCCCAACCAGAAAGTTATAAAAATAAATGTATGCTAAGAAAAAAGAGACAAAAACAAGGAACATGAGCCCACACAGCTGTCTCCAGAAGACAGCTCTCCTGAGCCCTGAGCCCAGAACCCTCAACGGCTCAGGTTCCCTTCTCTAGGTAGAGCCCACACGATTCTCTAAACGAGAGAACCAGAGCACCTTAGAGCTCCAACCAACACTCTCAAAAGATGAGAGCACCAACGACCTCTCTAAACGAGAGAACCAGAGCACCTTAGTGCTCCAACCAACACTCTCAAAAGATGAGAGCACCAACGACCTCTTCTAATCTGAAAGAGATCAACACAACCAGGGAGGGTGGAGGAAACTCCCAGTTCTACAAACAAACATCTGCAGGTTCTACTGATGAATGTTAAAACAACAATAAGTACACAGCAGGCTTAATTTACCAACTTGTACTCTCAAACGTCCTCTAACAATCCAAACCTCCACATGAAAGCTAAGCACACAGTGGTCGGGGTGGGTGAAGGACACTCCTGAACACACACATATATGCAGCCTGCAGCTGCCTTCAATAAACTTGATTTACCTTCCAAAAAAGGCTCTCAAGTTGCTCCAACAAGCTCCTGCTTGCATCCACCAACCTTAGTTGGCCATCACATAACCTCCACTCTGTTCAGGCTTTTGCTCCCAGCTTATAAAAGGGAGAGAGCCAGCAGGTGTTTGCAGCTCAGCCAATCAAGCCTGATCAGCTGAGTAAAAAAAAGGTGCAGCAGGAGGCTGTAGACTTCAGGTGACCTAAACATAATGGGAGGTTAAAAAAATCCATTAAATCCCTTCAGGATACATAACAAGAACTGACAATATTTCCTACCATTGATTTTAGCCTGTTTGATAGTATTTTTGCATAAATTTTATAATCTGTATTTATAAGGCGTATTGGTTGGTAGTTTTCAAGATTGTTTCTATTTCCCTTGTCTTTGGATAAAATGGTGATGATGCCTTGTGAAAAAGTCCGAAGCGTGCACCCTGTCCGCTCCATGACAGTGAAAACTTTGAATAATATTGCACTAATTTTTTCTTTGAACTGTTTGTAAAATTCTGCAGTGATGCCATCTTGTCCAATACTCTTATGCTGGTTTAGTGTCTTTATGGCTAGTTGGATTTCTTCTATTGTTACTGGAGCATCGCAGCAGAGACTGTCATCTTTAGAGAGTGAGGAGTGGATCAGACCAGCAACCTTTTCTATTGTTTCTTGAGGAATGTTTCTGCTAGTGAACAGGGGCCTCATGTACAAAGACTTGCGTGGATTTCTTACTGAAAAGTTGTGTACGGTCAAATCCAGAAAACTGCGTACGCACAAATAAATCCAGATGTATCAAACTGTGCGTACACCGGAATCCACGCACATTCCTTTTGTACATCACAATCAACGTGGAACTGAGCGCACGTGAGACACCTCCCCTGACACGCCTTCATTTACATATGTTAAACAGATGCAAATTACTTCCTGCATGTGTGAAGGACATGTTTGTTTGATCCCTGCGCGATCAGAAATGATTTCTAGATTCAGGAAAATAATGAATTTAATATAATATGAGTGAGGAAAACAATCCTAAGTAAGAATAGTAATAAAATGTGTTTATCACGCAGAGAACGAGTGATTGTGTGTCGGTATTTGTGTGTGCGCGCACCCTGCTTTGGTGCGCAACCGGCTCATCCATCCATCCTGAGTGAAAATATTAACTTTGCGCACGAGTTTATTACCATAATTACTGTAAACACAGAGGAACTTACTTGGATGTTTGGTAGAACATAGATCTTTGTTTATTTAATAGCTGATATGAAGAAACGAGTCTGTGCGCCTCAGTGGAGAGTTTTCATGACATGACGTGATGTTGGAGTCTCCAAACGCTGCGCGCGCCGCAGCCTTTGTGCGCAGTCTGTCTGTGAATCTTTTACTCTCCTACAAGTTATATATGGTGTACTTTCACGTGTCATTTTGGAGAAATCTACAATAAACGCAGATTATGAAACACCTCCACTGCCGTGTAACACCGGCGAGGGTGCGCGCGCTCCAAACCGCGACCACTCAGCCTTTGGAATCATATGGATGAGACCATTCTATTGGACATGAATCGGCTTTGTGTGGACTGGACTGGCACAGTCCCGATCGACCTGCCAGCTCCCTCTGGAAAGCTCGGGAACAGTTTGATCGCTGCTTCTGCACGCGTTGTGCACGGTTCCTGCGTTGTGCTCCAGAGCGCAGCAGTGCCAAAATGAAAAAGGATTATTCCTGAAAACGGCTGATAAGCCATATCCTAGATCAGAAAATTATATCTGTTTATAAATAAATGCTCTGCGTGTTACACTATTTATTATATCCTCCAGTAAGGCTGAATCCGTTCCTGTTAAATGTATTTTTTGCACAACTTTGCGCGTCCTTTATTTAACTGCGTCCATGTGGATGTAATACTTGTTAATCATGTGTGTTTGGTGGGAATATTAATCATTTTCACATCATGAACAGTTAATAATAATAATAATAATAATAATAATGAATTCAATTTATAACGCACTTTTCATTAATGAAAATCTCAAAGTGCTACAAGGTGCAACAGAATTAAATGTCAATAAAACAAATAATAAAACAATTAAAATCAACAACAGTATCAGCTAAGATCAAAAGTAGAATCATGAGGAGGTAGAGTATGCTCGGTTGAAAAGAAAGGTCTTCAAGCCGCTCTTAAAGTCAACCACAGACTGTGGGGCTTCAGTTTCTCAGAATCACCTGTAAGTGTCGCCAAAGGAACAAAAACCACAGAAACATGCGTACGCATGCTCTGGAGCTGGCGTGGGAATGCGCACATATCCACGTTCAGTTCTGTTTTGATACATACGGAGTTTTGCGTGGATAGTGACGTACGCACGGTTTTTGTGTGTACGCACCGTTGATACATGAGGCCCCAGGTCACTATGAAAAAACTGAATTGTTTCCAGAATGCCTGTTATATCTGTTACTTTTTGTCCTTTTTCATTGATCAATTCAGTTATTGTTGAATTGATTTGTTTATGTTTTTCTAGTCCTAAAAAGAAAGCTGTAGATTTTTCTCCATCTGATAAATATTTGGCTTTACTGCGAATTATGGCTCCTTTGCATTTATTGATTTCTATTCTGTCTAACTGTTCTTTTAATAATATATAGTCTGTGGTGTCTCTTGTTTTATCATTTTCTAAAAGGTCTAGTTCTATGTTCAGTTGTTGTCTCAGATTGTGTTCAGTCTTTGTTTCTCTCCATTTTTTCTGTTTGCTGTACTTCACTATGATGTTTTTGATTCTTTGCTTGGCCTGTTCCCACCATTCTAACAGGTTGTCAGTGTAATCCATCTCCTCAGTCAGGGTCTGTAGCAGGACACCGATCTTACCTCTGTAAATTTCATCCCGGAGAAGAGCGGCATTCAGACACCAGAGACCCCCATTTCTGATACCTCCCCCATCCCAACTTCCAGGAAGGCATGATCGCTCCAGGCGTTGTCTTTGATGAGACAAGACGATACCTCAGGGACGAGAGAAGACGACATCAGGCACAAATCTATTCTGGACTGTTTTAAATTATTTAAAACAACTTGTTTTCTTGTAAACTGTCTTTCCCTAGGGTGAAATATCCTCCAGATGTCTAACAGGTTATTGTTTTTAATAAGCTCATATAATGCATTCCTACTGGAGTCTTCTGAAAACGTGCAGTTGCGAGAAATATCAAATTTGGTTAAAACAACGTTTAAATCACCTATAATGATGCTGTTGTGTGTGATCCATTTTCTTAAGCTGTTAAATAATCATTTTCTCTGTGTTTCTGTGTTGGATGCATGTATGTTTATGATTCTGTAGATTTTGTTGTTATATTTCATCTCTATGACAATGAGTTTCCCTGTATTGTCTTTGTAGATTAATTTGGACCACTGAGCAAAGCCCTCTCTCAGAAATATAGCTACCCCTCCCACACCATTCTTTGAAGAGGAAGAAAACATTTTTCCTTTCCATCTACCTGATATTTCATTTTCTTTCATTTGGTCCCATTTTGTTTCTTGTAGACATAAAATATCAAAATGGTTTTGAAATATTACTGCTTGTATTTTTTCCTCTCTGCGGAGCCCACGGGCATTAAGAGAGAGAAGCAACAGGTTTAAAAGTAAAGAGTTTATGGGTCTGAAAATTTTTTCCCTTTCTTTTTTGCTTTTTTCGCATTTAGAGTGCTGAGTTTTTCTGCAATCAAAGTGCTATTTAGTCGTTGCTTGGTTTCCAAAATGGTTGAAAGATCAATGTCAAGGTCTGATTCCATTTCAGGGATTGATTCTAATGTTTGAGGCAGGTTTTCGAGCGGAGTCTAGGAAGACGGCAGGTGGCTAGGTGATAGGACCTGAGAGTCAGTGGCTGCTTGTGCTTCTACCGTGGGAGGAGGAGCAACGACTTCTCCCCACTCCTCCTCACCTTCAATCTCTGAAGCAGAGCCTGGCGGGGTGTCCGTCTGAGAGACCCCTGCATGGGCGGTCTGTTTGTCCTCTCTTTCCAGCCCTTCTCCATTCTGTTCACTGCCAGACTGTGCACCCTGAGGTGCTTCATCAGTCTCCAGTCTTCCTTCCATCTGACTGTCACTCTCACATTCATCCTCCTGAGCAGAACCTTGACAATATTCTTCAGACTCACTTGTGTTGCATATGCACTCATCCATTTTGTTGTGACAAACTTTACATTTTTTAACAGTTTTGTTCGAACATTCTCTTGAATAATGCCCCTGGACTCCGCAGGAATGACAGAGAAATTCAGGGCAGTCCCTGAGAACATGACCGGACTGAATGCAGATCCGACACACCCTAACTTGCTTGTCATGTATTACTCTGAAATATTCTGGTCCCATGGCTGTGTTAAACCTGGCTGAGTAAGACAGAGACTGCACAGTATTTGTAAATTTGACTTTCACAAACCTTGTTCCATCTGCGATCTTTGTTCCTGGCCACATCCGACGCTTAATCTGTGACACTGCCAATACGTTCCAGCCATGAAGCTTTTTTAAGATCTCTTCATCTGTGATGTAGGCAGGGAGGCCAAGGAAGGAGACAACCAGTTCATCATTTGTAAGTTCTTTTGCCATTATTTTCGTTGTGCCAATTTTAAAGCCATCCAGGAGTCTCATCTTTGCTGTGACGTTGTTCATTGTTACTTCATATTTTCTATCCGTTATTCATCGACACGCCAATATTCTACCACACAAAAGTCGAATACTCTTCATTAATTCCAGAGCAGAAATTGTATCTTCTCCTTCAATCTCAATCCGTACAGTGTTTTCTTTGTCAAAATTATCTTTGGCATTTGTTTGTCCGTTCTTCACTTCCTGGTTCCTGGTTCGTTCCATTGTTTCAGTAGCCGAGAGATCCGACTGAGTTTTTAGTGAACTTGCCATAACAAAAAACGCCTCCCCAACAGTTAAAAAACTGTGGGGAGGGAAATTCTATGTTTTTCTTAACCTTCCTAGCGGGTCGAGATCCCGCACGCACTTATGATGTTAACGGGTCAGTTGTGACCCGTCTTAAATCAGCCAAAAAATGCCCTCAAAACAGTGTTTTTTTATAAGAATTAATTTTAAGAAGTATTAGAACACATCTCTAAAATAACATATGTATGACAAAGTTAGTGAGGTCACAGTGTGTTTATGATTTCAGTTTTGACACTGATTATTGGTTGATAGTCTTATACCATAACTGGGTCACAAATGACCCCAGCGCGGCAAGTGCGTGTTGTTTTATAAAAAATAAAAAATAAATTTAAATAAATAAATTTAAAAAAATTATATTTAAATAAAGGTTCCAGACAATGGCCCTCATGCACGAAAATGTTCGTATTTTTATCCTAAATTTCTCCTACTTTTGTTCGTACGAAGCATTCGTACGAACATGCCACGTCAGATCCAACAAAGTCTTCTATCATGAGGAAAAGCGTGTAAACGGGCTGCTTAAAGTTGATGGATCCCACCTGTTCTACTCACCTGCGCGTGCACGCGTTGAGGTCATTTACATAATTTCCACCCCTCAAAACACCATATAAGGCCACACTTCCTGCCTTCTGACAGCAGGAAGTGTCCATTCATTCAAACACATGAAGTAAAAGGAGGAACTTCACGCGTTCGGAGATCTGCTCTCAGTGGCGCTGTGGCTACCCCCCCACCCCCCCGCAAGTGTCGGATGGTCAAATATATCTAATTTTAGTGTATTGTGTTACATTATAGTTTAACTTATTCAGAAGAGCGCACCGCTACCCCCCCACCCCCCGCAAGTGTCGGATGTGTTTCTGAACAGAAGCATTTTAAGATGTCTCGAAACTACAGTTAACTTCATATTAATATAGTGCATGTTCTCCCGTGGGTCGTACAGTATCAGGAATCAAGAATAAATGGTTTGATCTGAAAATGGCTTCAAAAAAACATCTCGCCGCAGCACGGACAGGAGGTGGTCAGGAGGTGGTCAATCCTTGACCACCTCCTGACAACATGACAGGAGGTGGTGGCAGCCAAGGTGCGCAAGACGCGTGCCAACATGTCAGACATGAGTGGCGCGGCCGCGCGGGGGGTGCGCGTGGAGTGGCGCACGGTGGTCGACATGAGTGGCGCGGCCGCGCGGGGGGTGCGCGTGGAGTTGCGCACGGTGGTCGACATGAGTGGCGCGGTCGCGGGGGGTGCGCGTGGAGTGGCGCACGACATGAGTGGCGCGGCCGCGCGAGGGGTGCGCGTGGAGTGGCGCACGATGGTCGACATGAGTGGCGCGGGGGGGTTGAAGCCGCTTCTTTTAATTTAACAAATTTGTGTCGTTGCATTTAATTCTTTTTAAACTCAGAATACTTTCTGAGTCTGGATAACAGCGGACCGACTCCTCCTAAATTATACGACAGGTCCGGACCACTCGTAAATTTTGTTCGTATCTGAAAAAAATCCTAGGATACGAAAACATTGTTGAATGCCACAAATTATCCTAAATCACTCGTACGCACAGTGTAAGAACGAATCCGTGCGTACGAACGGTTCGTGCATGAGGGCCATTGTGTTTATGATTTCAGTTTTGTCACTGATTATTGTTTGATAGTCTTATACCATAACTGGGTCACAAATGACCCCAGCGTGGCAAGTGCGTGTTGTTTTATAAAAAAATAATTTTTAAATTTAAATTAAAATTTTTTTTTTTTAAATTTAAATAAAGGTTCCAGACAAAGTCAAAAAGCCTTGATGCAAAAAAAAAAAATGTTTAAAAGACAGTATCATGATTTAAAATTTAAAACGGGTCACTACGGACCCTAATAAAATAAAAAATAAACACTGCAAAATATCACATCATACTGATGCTGATCTGTTTTCTTGTTGCTGTATTCATCTGTGTTCATCTGTGACCATCTGCTCATACAAACTCATGTTCGTGCTGCTGTTTATTCCCACTATATTAAGCTTAGTGTATTACTAGTTGATGCTTTTCTTAGTTAGTTCTAGATGTTATTACTGTTTTTCTCTTTCATTTGTTGTTGGATGTAACTGGGACCTCGTGTACATAATCTCGTTTTCATCTCATGTACCACATGCGGTGCAAATGACAATAAAGACTCTCTGACTCTGACTCTGACTCTAACACCGTAGGAAGGTTAAACAAGAATTGAGAAAACAGGGAAAAAAAACTCATAGAGAAGAAAGAGGAAGGTGCTCAGGCCTCAGTGCTCCACACAGCTCACAGCTCCTTCTCCGGGCGTGTTCAGGGTGGTATGGCCGTAAACCTTCACTCCGGTGAATGCATCGGAGATACATTCACCGGGGTTCCCGCCGTAGACTCAACGCTGACAAGGCTAATCCCATATCCTCCATCTGGTCTGACTCTCGCCATTCTTCATGCCGCAATGCTCGGGCCCAGTAGCAGCACGTTAGCCAACCTAGCTCGGTCGGCTAACGCTCTAGTCACTACCTCCGCCTCCTCAGTAAAGTTTGGACTTCTGAACGTTCGCTCCCTCACGGGCAAAGGTCAGCTTATTCACAATCTAATATCTGACCGTAAACTGGATTTCATTTGTTTAACAGAAACGTGGCAACAACAAAATGACCTTTTTCATCTGAATGAGTCTACACCACCGGGGTTTGTTTACATCGCCAAATCCCGCGATTCGGCCCGTCGGGGAGGTCTCGTGATAATTCACCGCGAGAACTGGAAGGTCACTCTGGTCTCCCTCCCCCTCCTTTGAACACAGTGTGTGTCTGCTCTCAGGCCCGACCCCCACCGTTGTTGCCACTATCTACCGCCCGCCAAAAGTAAACAACTCCTTCATGAATTACTTTGCTGCTCTAATCGCCCGTCCTTCTCTCACACCATGCTCCACAGCCATCCTGGTGGTCAGTCTTGTAACTTGTAACTTGTAACAGTACACCTATTAAGTTTAAAAATATTTCAGGTCTCCGCTTTCTGCATGTAAACGCTCGTAGCCTTCTAAAAAAACTAGATGAATTGAAAATCCTAGTCAGTTCTTCTGGGGCAGATGTGATCCTTATCTCTGAAACTTGGCTCAACAAATCTGTTCTGAAAACTGACCTGGTAATCAATGAATTCAAGATCTATCGTTGTGATCTTAATAAAAGGGGAGGTGGAGTCGCTATTTACACCAGAGACTCCTTGGCTTCCAGGATTGCGTCTAAATAAACAATAGCAAACCAGTTTGAGGCTTTAGCTGTGAACATCAGTTTGAAGGGAGGTCAGATATTAACTGTTGTAGGTTGTCATCGTCCCCCCTCCGCAACACCTGAAGCTCTGTCCTCCCTGACTGAATTCATAGGTAATTTAAAACACAATGAGATTGTTATGGCCGGAGACTTCAACATTGATTGGAATAAGTCGACCCCCCTCTGTGATAAATTCAAGGAATGTCTTTCTCTCAATCTAACACAACTTATTGACTCTCCCACCAGAACAAACAAAAAATGTCCCGAAAAATCTTCCACCTTAGATCTGTTTTTCACAAATGCACCTCACAAATTTCCTGGTACAGGTGTCTTTGCTAACATTTTGAGTGATCATTCCGTAATAGCAGCTCTAAGATCCACTAAACTTCTACCTGCTAAGCCCAGAATAGTTCAAAAAAGGGATTTGAAACGTTTCTGTGAACAGTCATTCCTCTGGGATCTATCCCAGTTTGATTGGCAACGTATTCTATTAATCAACGACGTGAACACCGCTTGGAACTATTTTCATGACAGTTTCATTTACTTTGTAAACAAACACGCTCCTTTCCGGCAGTTCAGGATAAAGGGCCATGACAGCCCCTGGTTTACTCCTGAACTAGCTGACCTCCTGCATAGGAGAGATCATCTCTGGGCCGCAGCTAGAAAATCACACTCAGACACTGATTGATTGAATTTTCGGCAGCTGAGGAATAAATGCACAACTGCCATCAAAGCTGCAAAACGTAATTACTTCTTATCTCAGACCTCCAAAAATCTAAACAATCCTAAAAAATTCTGGAAAACCATCAAATCTCTCTCAGGCATCCCCAATCATCTGACCTCCCATCGCAACTTCTTGTTGACTCTGTTCCTGTGTCAAATAAGCACGAGATCCTGAACTGTTTCAACAAACATTTTGTTGCTTCTAGTTCATTATTTGATACAGTTATAAATGGAAAATCATCCACTTCATCTAATAATCAAACTTCTACAAATCAAATCCCTCCTACAAGTCAATCCTCAGTTAATCACACCTTCTCTTTTTCTCCGTTCTCAGTCAGTGAGGTAAATAAACTGTTAAAAGATCTTGATCCTAAAAAATCTGCTGGTCCAGATGAACTTCCACCTTATTTCTTAAGGCTGGCTGCTCATATCATTTCAGTCCCTGTGACCCACATCTTTAATCTGTCCATAAGCCAAAATTCCATTCCGGATGCTTGGAAAACCGCCTTTGTTCTTCCTTTGCTGAAGGGAGGTGACCCCACCTCACTAAACAACTATCGACCAATCTCTAAACTCTGCATTTTATCCAAGGTTCTAGAAAAATTAATCAACTCTCAGATCAAAAATTATTTGGACTCATTTAACATATTACCTCTCCATCAATCTGGTTTCAGGAAAAAACAGCACAACAACTGCTTCTCTGAAGGTTCTTAATAACGTTGTTGAAGCATTGGATGCTAAGAATTATTGTGCTGCCCTTTTTTTTTTAGACCTGTCTAAAGCTTTTGACACTGTGAATCATAACATCTTGTGTCATAAGCTCTCAGAAATTGGTTTCTCTGATCACACCATTGGTTGGTGTTCTAATTATCTGTCCAATCGGAGGCAATGTGTTCAGCACAACGGTACTACTTCCAGTTATTTAACGGTTAAAAATGGTGTACCACAAGGCTCAGTCTTAGGACCAACCCTCTTTACAATTTACATAGCTAATGTAGGTCAGAGCATCCCTGATGCATCCTTACATTTCTATGCTGATGACACAGTTGTTTACTGCCGAGCTAAAACAGTAGCTAAGGCTTTCCAGTCTCTGCAATCAGCTTTTGACATCATTCAGTCAAATTTGTTCTGTCTCAAACTTGTACTAAATGCTGATAAAACCAAAGGGATGTTTTTTTCAAGTAGGAAGTCGGTCCCAGCAGTTCTTCCTCTGATTTTATCCTCAAACAGTGTCCCAATTGAGTTTGTTGATTCCTATAAATATTTGGGTATCCTGGTCGATTCACATCTCTCTTTTAAACTCCATGTGGAAAACCTAGTAAAGAAACTGAAAGTTAAACTGGGTTTTCAGAAACAAATCATGTCTAACACTCAATGTTATGAAAAGCCTTGTATCTGTGACTTTCCTTCCCTCCATTGATTACGGTGACATTATCTACATGAATGCTCCTACAAGCACCCTGCAGATGTTGGATGTTGTCTATCATGGTGCACTAAGATTCATAACTGGCTGTGATTATCGTACCCACCACTGCACCCTGTATTCACTGGTTAACTGGACATCATTATCCTCACGCAGACTCTTCCACTGGTACATTTTCATCTTTAAATCACTTCTTGGTCTGCTGCCCTCATACATCTCCTCCTACATGTCTCTGCGTGAGTGCAGCTACAGCGTGCGCTCTCAGGACATGATCACCTGCAGTGTTCCGTCAGTGAGGACTGAACTTGGAAAAAGGGCCTTCTCCTACTCTGCTCCTGCTTCCTGGAATATCTTACAAAAAGATCTGAAGTTCTCGGCCTTGCCATATCTAAATGGTTTTAAGAATATTTTGGAATCCTGGCAAAAACCATTGCAGATATGTTCTTGTTTTTGATTTTGTACATCTACCTTGTGGTGTTTTGCTAGTTTTTGATACTTTGCATTTCACTTTGTATTTCTCTCTTGTGTTTTTCTGTTGTTTGTTATTTAAGGAAATTCTATCATTGCTGTTCATCATTCTTTAGTTTGTAGCAGGTCGCTTTTGTAAATGTGCCCACGAGGCTCAATGAGATTTACCTGACTAAATAAAGGTTGAATGAATGAATGAACTTCCCGTATCGATTACTGCATCTCCCTTCTCTACGGCCTCCCCAACAAATCTCTCCACAAGTTACAGATGGTCCAGAACTCAGCTGCCCGTGTCATCACTCAAACCTCCTCCTCTAACCACATCACTCCTGTCCTGCAGCAGCTCCACTGGCTCCTGGTTAGATCATGCATCATCTTCAAAATTCTACTCCTCACGTTCAAAGCTATCCACAACCTTGCCCCTATCTATCTGACCTCCTACAAATCTCCATCCCATCACGCTCTCTCAGATCCTCCTCTTCACTACACCGTACCCTCTGCCCGCCTCTCCACCATGGGGAGCAGGGCCTTCACCTGCTCTGCCCCTCACATATGGAACGCTCTACCGCCAGACCATCGAAACACCACCTCCCTTTGTCTCCTGTCCTAACATGAACTGATACATTTTAATATTGCAGCTAGAATTTATTGTTCAAGTTCAGAAGAAGTTGGTTTTCAAAGTTATTTGAGTCCAGTCTGGCTCTTTTGGGAGAGAGAAATTGTCCTGCTGTACTAAACAGTCTTTCAATAATCTTTCAATAGGGCCATGGGTGGTGTGTATCTGGCTGAATCTCTGTGGTGGAATCCATTTTGGGTGTGTTTGTGTGCTGTGGGTGCTCCCAGCTCAATGACATATTTACTAGAATACACATCATTGGTCCAGCTCTTCTTGAAAGCAGGTCTAATGTTACCTGCCCACTTTGCAGTGATTCAATGGACCAACTCCCCTCTCAACATCAGTTACTTTCAAACTAATGACAAATCAGAAAACTGCAACATGAATGTAACTTGTAACTCAACACATTATAGAAATGTAGTGTAGTAGAAAGTACAGATACTTCATGTAAAATGTAGTGGAGTAAAAGTAAAAGTACCAACATTTAATTCTACTTAAGTAAAGTACAGATACATGAAAAATGTACTTAAGTACAGTAACAAAGTATTTGTACTTAGTTACATCCCACCACTTTAGTACAGGCAACAGTTGGTTGAAACATAAAACATTTTTTAAGACATGCCTTTGATTACAAAACACTTAAAAGTATTTAGTGATTTACACAATACCACAAAACTGCCGTACAAGATGCTACCAGTGGGAGTCATTTTGGAATCACACATTTAGAGCGAACTGGACTGAAAACCTGGTAATTAGTGGGCAACAGACTCCATCATATAAAAAGCTCCACCAATATCACCAGTGATGTTTATATTTGTGATTCTGGAGCTGAAGAGAAGTGCCACTGTGTAGGAGAGAAATATGGGAAACTGTCGGACTCTGGTCGGGAGAGATCCTCTGCACAAGTACCACTGGTAGTGTAGGACTGGCTCAGGAAATCCCTGACATGTGCAGGTAAGGAAATATATAATGTTACCACAGTTTTCAAAAATTCTTGAAAAACTATTTGTAAACAGACTAGACCAATTTATAGATAAACAAAATATTCTAAGCAACAGTCAGTATGGGTTTAGATCAAAAAACTCTACATCAATGGCTCTCATGGAATTAATGGAACAAATAACTACTGCTGTCGATCAAAAACAATATTGTATCAGTATTTTTGTTGATTTAAAAAAGCATTCGATACTATTGATCACACCATTCTCCTTGAAAAACTGAACAAATATGGTATTAGAGGACCAGCATTACAGTGGGTATCTAGCTACTTAAAAGATAGGATGTAAGAGGGGGTGAAGAGACGACACAGGAGACAGGCTGTATAACTTCACCTTTTAATCCACTCTTACTAAACTGGCGGGAACCCGCCCAACACTGCTTTATATACCCACATACATCCGGTCCTCTGGACCTTTCACAATAAAAGCATCCTGTAATACATTCGGTCCACTGGGTGTGAGTAGAGCCCCCTAGTGGTCCACCACACACGCCCCCCCAGAACACCCAGTAAGGTCCATCACTAGTCCCGCATTTTAGGTTTGATCAAACGACCAGAACGGCTGAACCTGGGCCCTGCAGAACCAGTCTGATGAAGTGGAGGGCTACGAGGAGGGTCTGCAGAAGATTCGGGCTCCAATGGACGTTGAGAGTTTCCGGAAGAAGGACCGCCGTCCGTTAATAATGTGGATGGAGGTCTGCCTCTGCGAGGAGCTTGGGCCGTAACAACCTGATCATCTGACATAACATGAGCTGGTTTAAGCCTATCAATACAGACAGTCTCAGTACGACCCCCTAAATCCAAAATGAAATGTTTCGGACCTGGTTGAAGAACTCGAAACGGTCCATCATACAAAGGCTGTAGTGGTGTCCTGTGTGCATTGTGTTTGACAAAAACAAATTTAGAGGACTCCAGACTCTTAGGGACAAATGACTGCGGTAAACAATGGTGTACCGGACCGGGGACACGAAAAGGGGCCTCCTGAGGTGAAAGATGGAGCAACGGTGGAGCGAACTGTGGTGAGGGTACCTCAGGTAAAAACTCACCGGGGACGCGCACAGGCTGACCGTAAACCATTTCAGCCGGGGAAGAGCTCAGGTCTTCTTTGGTTGCGGTACGCAACCCCAACAAAACCCAGGGAAGGCGGTCAATCCAGTTGTCACCGGTCAATGCAGCACGAAGTGCAGCTTTCAATGACCTGTGAAACCGTTCACACAAACCATTAGCTTGGGGGTTGTAAGCGGTGGTCCTGTGAACGTTAGTCCCCAGACCCTTGGCCATGGTAGACCAAAGCTCCGAAACAAACTGCGGGCCCCTGTCCGATGTAATGTCTGAAGGGGGGCCGAAACGTGCAACCCAGGTAGACAAAAAGGCCCGGGCCACCACTGCAGATGTTGTGGACGTCAGAGGAACCACCTCTGGCCACCTGGTGGTCCGGTCTATCATAGTCAGCAGATGAGTAAAACCCTGTGATGGAGGCAGAGGGCCTACTAGGTCTACGTGCACATGATCAAACCGCCGACTTGGGATGGGGAAAGGTTCCAACGGTGCTTTGGTGTGCCTGTTGACCTTAGCACGCTGGCATGGAACACACGCTGCTGCCCACTCCTTAACTGCTTTACGCAGACCGGGCCAAACAAACTTTGAGCTGACCAGTTTCACAGAGGCTCTAACACCTGGGTGAGAAAGGGAATGTAAGGAGTCAAAAACGCGGCGTCGCCATGAAACTGGAACCAGGGGGCGGGGCCTGCCCGTAGATACGTCACAGAGCAGGAGAGGACCTCCGTCATTCACCCGCCTTTCCTCCAACTCGAGGCCTGTGGGGCCGGACTGGAGCTCGAGTATTTCTGCGTCGCTACGTTGGTCCGCAGCCATAGCAGAAAAATCGATGCCAACGTACACGGGAGCGATCAGCACCCGGGAGAGACAGTCAGCCACCACATTGGATTTTCCAGCCACATGCTGAATGTCTGTAGTAAATTCAGACACCGCTGCGAGGTGGCGTTGCTGGCGAGCAGACCAGGGGTCAGAAATTTTTGACATAGCAAACACCAGGGGTTTGTGGTCAACGTATGCAGTGAACTGGCGGCCTTCCAGGAAAAACCTGAAATGGCGTGTAGCCAGGTAAAGCGCCAGCAACTCTCTGTCAAAAACACTGTATTTCAGCTCATTGTCCCGCAGCGTACGGCTGAAAAATGCAAGCGGCTGCCAAACCCCGGAAACCTGCTGTTCTAACACAGCCCCCACCGCAACATCAGATGCGTCGGTTGTTAAAGCTATTTGCGCCGCTGGGGATGGATGGGCCAAAAGGGCAGCAGTGGCCAGTGCAGCTTTAGCATCACCAAATGCCTGTAGGCGTTCTGGTGTCCAGTCCACGCTGTCGTTGGGCTTTTTCTTTTTCAGCGCTCCATAGAGCGGACGCAGCAGTTGTGCTGCCCTGGGGAGGAAACGGTTATAGAAGTTAACCATTCCCAAAAACTCTTGTAGCGCTTTAACAGACTGGGGCTGTGGGAAATCTGACACCGCCTGCACTTTGTTTGGTAACGGGACGGCGCCACTTGCGGAAATGCGGTGGCCCAAAAAGTCAATGACTGGCAGCCCAAACTGGCATTTCGCTGTGTTTACAATCAGGCCATGTGCTGCCAGGCGCTGAAAAACCTCACGGAGGTGGGACAGGTGCTGCTCAGCCGAGCTGCTAGCCACCAGGATGTCGTCCAAGTACACAAATACGAAGGACAGACCCCTTAGGACTGAATCCATCAACCGCTGAAATGTTTGTGCTGCACCTTTAAGACCAAAAGGCATGCGCAAAAACTCAAACAGGCCGAAAGGCGTGATAACAGCGGTCTTAGGGACATCCTCCACATGCACAGGAACCTGGTGGTACCCCCGTACTAAATCTACTTTAGAAAAAATGGAGGTCCCAGCCAGGTGCACTGAAAAATCCTGGATGTGGGGGATGGGATAACGATCGTTCTCTGTGATGTTATTGAGGCGGCGGAAATCTCCACATGGCCGCCATTTGCCATCTGCCTTGGGCACCATGTGGAGGGGGGAGGCCCACGGGCTGTTCGAGCGCTGCACGATGCCTAAACGCTCCATGTTAGCAAACTCTTCCTGTGCGATTGCTAACTTAGTAGCATCGAGGCGGCGTGCACGTGCGAACACCGGGGGCCCCGTTGTGGGAATATAATGTTCGACCCCATGTTTTGTGTTTGTGGTTGCAAAATCAGGAACAGTCAGCGAGGGAAACTCAGACAATAAACGCTGAAACACATCACCCGAAGCTAAAAAGTTAGCATGCATTAAAGGCCCAGCTCCTCGCGTCTTACAAGGCAGTGACGAAAAAGACACAGCGTCGATCAAACGTCTGTTAGCAATGTCAACAAGGAGCCCGTGAGCACAAAGAAAATCAGCCCCTAAAATAGGGACCGAGCTAGCAGCTACCACAAAGTTCCACCGGAAGTCCCGTTCATGGAAACGCACAGTCACCAACCTTTCGCCAAACGTCTTGACGGGAGAGCCATTCGCCGCGGTCAGCTGTGGCCCGCAGCCTTCAGCCAACCTGTCGGAGCCAGTCGGGGGGACGAGGCTCCTCTGCGACCCCGAGTCCACGAGGAACCGCCTCCCTGACTTCGAGTCCTCGATGAAAAGCAGCCTTTCCTTCTCGCCAACGGCCGCGACTGCTAGCGGCTGCTGGCGGTCTCGTTTCCCTGCGGCTTGAAGTTGCACGGCGGAACACACCGTCGTGCTTTGGCGCCAAAACGCGCG
This sequence comes from Garcialebias charrua, assembly GCA_038048925.1. Taxonomy (NCBI): domain Eukaryota; kingdom Metazoa; phylum Chordata; class Actinopteri; order Cyprinodontiformes; family Rivulidae; genus Garcialebias; species Garcialebias charrua. Next base: position 108,924 of record JBBPBX010000628.1, read on the forward strand.
TGGAAGAAACAAAGCGCGGGACCTGCCCGCCTGCGGCTAGCGACTCCTGCCACCACCGCTGGCTCGTCCGGCGCTGTGTGCGTCGCTCGAAACTCGGGCGCTGCTGGAGATCCTGGGACCACTGCTTGTACCGCGAAGGTCCTCGCGGTTAGAATGATGCGGTCGGCTTCTTCGGCTAGCGCGCGGTAATCCTTCTCCTGCAGAAACGGGGAGTTGGCCAGTGCGGTTCGCACAGGAGCTGGAAACTGGCGGAGGAGGAGGTGACGGAAGAGGAACTCGCAGTCGTCTGATCCCCGCAGGGACAACATGCTCTCCACAAGCTCGAGAGCTGTCCCGTCACCCAAACCGGAGAAGGAAAATAGTTTCTCAGCGCGCTCCGCCTCTGAGAGTGTGTAGCGCCGCAGAAGGAGCTGCTTGAGGGCGTCGTATTTTCCTTGTGCAGGAGGGTCTTGTAGCAGGCTCATAACCCGCTGGGTTGTCAGCGGATCCAGCGAAGCAACCACATGGTGGTATTTGGTGTCGTCAACAGAAATCCCGCGAAGAGCAAACTGTGATTCGATGTGAGCGAACCAGGACTGGGGCGCATGCAGCCAGAAGTCCGGGATTTTAACGGCCACCGAAAAAGCGAGCGGGGCCGCCTGTGTAGGTTCCACAGCAGTAGACAGCTGAAGAGAGCTGGCTGAAGCGTCAGGTGTCGACATATTCAGTTCACGTAGGTCACCAGTGTAAGAGGGGGTGAAGAGACGACACAGGAGACAGGCTGTATAACTTCACCTTTTAATCCACTCTTACTAAACTGGCGGGAACCCGCCCAACACTGCTTTATATACCCACATACATCCGGTCCTCTGGACCTTTCACAATAAAAGCATCCTGTAATGCATTCGGTCCACTGGGTGTGAGTAGAGCCCCCTAGTGGTCCACCACAAGGAAACAATTTGTACAAATAAATGATGTAATATCTGACCTCTGTAATATCACATGTGGAGTTCCCCAAGGCTCTGTACTTGGACCAAAGCTTTTTATTTTATATGTGAATGACTTGGTAAATGTGTCAGGACTCCTTAAATGTGTACTTTTTGCTGATGATACCACTTTTTTCTGTTTAGGTGAAGATATAGAACAAATGTTGGAATTGATAAAGACAGAATTTGTCAAGATACAAACTTGGTTTAAAATAAATAAATTATCATTAAATCTAGAGAAAACTAATTACATGATATTCGGTAATAAAAAGAAAACTGTTGATGTCCCACTCAAAATTGAGGATGTTGAGATTTGTAGAGTGAGTGAGGTGAAGTTTTTGGGTGTTATCATTGATGACAAACTGACATGGAAACAACACATAAATTCTGTAAGAATAAAAATAGCTAAATCGATTGCAGTACTGTACAAAGTCAGAGACCTATTAAATGATAAAGCTCTGTATTTGTTGTATAACACAATCATTGTTCCACACTTAATCTATTGCATTGATGTTTGGGGGAATGCGTGTAAAACAATCACAAAACCTATTTTTGTATTACAGAAAAGAGCTGTAAGAATTATCACTAGAAAGCATTACCGTCATCCATCAAGTACATTATTCTATCACCTAAAGTTATTGAAGTTCCATGATTTGGTAGACTATAATATTTTATCAGTTATGTATAGAGCTCAAAATAATGCATTACCTTTAAATATCCAAATGCACTTTGTTAAAAGACAAAGTTGTTATAATCTTAAGGGGACAGAGTTGTTTGTAAAACCACAATTCAGAACCAGTTTGAAGGGACGTTCTACCTCAATCCAGGGAATTAGATTATGGAATGGCTTGGAGAATGTAGTTAAAAATGCCAAGTCAATGTTTACATTTAAAAAAATGATCAAAACAAATGTGTTAAAAAATATATATGAAATAGCGTAATGTGTATTGTATCAATTAGAAAATTAGAAAGAGTTAGTCATTTTGTACTGTTGGTTGAAGATTATTGTTTAATCTGATTGTTGGAAAAAGTTGGTTGAAGATTATTATTGTTTACATGGCTGATTATTGTTGTTTAATCTGATTGTTGTAAGTAAGGGGCAGATATAATAAGATTTATTCTTCTTTCTGCTACCTTTCATTTTTTTACATTTTGTACACTATCATTTAATGAGATTGTCTTGTATTGTTTCTTTTGTAAAAAAAATGAACAAATTTAATGAACAAACAAACAAACATAACCAGTTTTCAACCAGTAGTCCTCCTCCACACCGCCCCAAACAGCAGCCCAGCTCAGCTGGCAGCTCATCCAGACTATTGCTGCATAAATCCAACCTGCAAAGGCGACTTAAAGCTGCAATCCCACAGGGCAATGAACCAAGAGAGTTGTGAGCCACATTTAGGACCTGCAGCTGTAAGCAGCTACTAAAGAGATCAGAGGGGGTGGGGGGGTCTCTAACCTGTTCCCACTGAGGTCCAGTTCTGTCAGCATGTGCAACGCCTTTACCTCAGAGGGCAGCTCAACAAGCAGGTTACCAGCCAGCAGGAGCCTACAAAGACGACGAAGAGTAAAGACTAAAGAGTAACCAGGTAACCAGGTCTGAGTAAAAGTAAAGAGCGCTGGTGGAAGAGGCTTGATCTGGTTGGAGGACAGATCCAGAATTTCTAGGCCTCGAAGAACACCAACGCTGTTTGGCAGCGTTAGAGTACGATTATAGGCAAGTTTAAGGCAAGAAAGATGGCACACGTCAACCAGACTAAGCAGCTCTTCTAGTGTTCTCAAGTAGTTATGCTGCAAGTCGAGAGTCCGCAAGCTGGTGAGAGCTAGCAGAGCTGAGGGCAAACGCTCCAGCTGGCAGTTCTGCAGCTGCAGCTCTGTCAGGTGGACCATGCGCTTCAGGCCTGTCAGCACAAGTAACCTTGTGCCCTCGTTATGGATCTCTAGTGTCAACAAACTGCCAACCACCTCACACAACTCCCCAGGGATCCGCTGTAACAAGCCTCGAATCACCAAAACACGAAGATGACCAAGTCGACGCAGGCTCCCCAGGGCCCAGCCGCGACCCACGCCACCCTCACTGTTTAAACGACCGGAGAGGTACAGCTCACGCAGACCGTGAAGGGAGAAGACCCAGTTGGGGATTTGCGATAGTTGAGTGAAGGTGAGCTGAAGGACCTCCAGACATTCCTGTAGGACTGCTAGAGCTCTGGAATCCACAGATGGAAAGCAGTGGTAGCAGTGGAGCTCCCTGTAGTTGGAAAAAACACAACAAAAGGATAAAAAATATCAAAGCCAACACTTATAATGTCCGTGTAACCAAATGCAACTCGGTCTCGTCCAACTCACCTGAGTGAAATCATGTGGTGCATTTGTGCAGTAAACCTGGCATCAGCAATGAACTCCAGTTTGAGGACCCGCAGCTGGGTGAGCATAAAAACAGCTGAAGGAAGGCGAGGGAGGGCCACCAGCTGCAGTCTGGAGCAGCCGCCATCTGCATCCACATTTGTCATGGCACGCAGTTTTTCCTCCTCCCAACGTCTCTCGAAGCTCTTCTCCAGCAACATGTTCTCACTCACCGGAGACCAAAAAAACAGAGAGACGCTGGGCCAGTAAGGGGTTGTACTGGTCCAATATGTGTGTAGAGATATAGCACCCTCATGTCCGTATTGGAGTTAAACCTCTTCACATCTCTCTGAAACTCTGAGTGTTACACTTTCTTGGAACTCTCAAGGAGACAAGTGGACACTATTTTTGTTATAATTATTTTGAATTAATGGACACCAATCAATCAGAAATAACTTTCTCTTTAATGTGTGTTAATTCAAAATTGATCAACAGTATATTTTTGTCATTTAATGATGATCTGTTACTTGCATGAGTTTGACCTTCTGCTGGTTTATTCTTCATTACAAGTGTGCTCTGAATCTAAGACACGAGTCATGGTAAAGCTGTTCACTTCCTTCTCGGTTTTGTCTTCGAGCTAGACATAACTCCATCTCACAGGCCAGTCCATCTGGCCGCTTATGTAAACAGTTTTCCTGTTGTCCGTCAGAGACTTTCTGCCTATGGGAATCAAAATTCCATCTCTTATTTTGTTAAACCAGCCAGTAGTCATTGAGGAGGTGGGGAGACCCCGCCTCCCATATAAAGGGACACTTCCTAAACTTCTTTGGTGTCGAGGGGGAGAACTTTCTAACAGTTGGTTTTCTCCTCTGGAAAAAGCTGGAAACGTCCTAGTCATTGTGTCAATTAGACCTACATTCTCAGCCGGAGTTACAGTAAAGCTTACTGTGCCTCATTCACTCATCTTCTGAAAGAACTCTTTCTGGAAGTTATCTTGAAAACCAAACCGGAGCTGATAACATCACTCTGGGAGGCCGAAGCAGACCTCACGAGACCGTGGCAAGATGAGATTTGTCGCCTGTAAAATGCAGCAGGGCATGCGCGTATGGCTTGACTAATTTACTGGAGTCGAGATAAGAAAATCTTCACAAAGGTAAACGTTGTTTCATCACGGTACGGACGTCCAGCTGAAACCGACCAGAGGATGAACCACTCTGGTTAAACATCTCAAGATAAGATTCAACCATTTCCTTTCAATCTTTAATCTTCATTCTTCCTCCTCCTATTCTTAATTTTGTAAGCCATTAATCTGTCAAGTAAATGTGCCAACAGTAAGTTAAACACTAACTGTCTGTTTGTTTTAACTTGAATTCTTGTCAAAGTAGTTAGTAAATCAGAGCTAATATCGATACAAATGTTTAATGTACTTTTATGATTATTTCAATAAAAGGTCTATTTTCTGATGGACCAACATAAATTGAAGTCTCTCGTGAAATTACATTTTTGTCCAATCACTTTAAAGCAATTTAATACCGGAAAAAGGGTGAACTCGCGAATGAATTTGGGTCAGATCAAGTCTGCTCCAACTTCTCTAAAATATAGGTAAGTCAGTAAACTGACCAATAAGTCCTATATTATTACATTTAATGGTGGCCCGTAAGTGTTTAATCATTATATTATTACATTAATGGTGGCTCGTACGCGTCCCTAGAATGGTTATTGCATTGTTTTTGTGTAGTCTATTGTCACGGTATTTGTTGGCATAGTTCTTTATCCTTGTGTTGGACTTATAAGATAGTCCTGGCTGGGGAGTGTCCGGGAGTTGCTAATCGCTGCATTGTCCGGCTCATTTCACGTTAGGATTATTTTTTCTTTCACTTTTAAACGTCTGTTTGAAGCTGGGGATGATTGTTGTTTGTGCCAGTGAGGCGTGCATAACGTGTCGCGGGGCTACATGCATTTTTTCATTGTTGTGACCACCGTGTCACCGCTGCTTCATTTTATTAAATCTGCGGATTACTGTTGAAAGTCTGTTTCACACATTTGCTGCTCCATTGTACCTATAATCTGTTACAACATGTGTTGGCTGAGGTTCGGGTGAGCCCACTCAGCTTTGGACCGGACGGGTTCTGACCTTCGGTTCCGAGTGACGTAAAGTCCGTTGTTGTCAACAGTTAGTGTACTACCTTCTTTGGGAGGGGTGGGGGCTAGCCTGATTGTGCACGTTAACAGAATTTTCTGTGGTGTAAAATTCGTTTATTTTATGAAAAAGTGTCCAGTACTTTGGGTAGAGCTAACGTTAGCATTACCGAAGCTTCGGCTGCAGAAGCGCTGTGATTGGTCCATTGTGTGTCGTGTTCAAAAAAGTTGGTTCTGTAGACTGCTGGTTGTCAGATATTCATTTTTGCACACATTTCTGACAGTTTATCTGTGTTGTTCGTTTCTATGCACGTGATATCGTCAAAGACTGGCTTAACCGCGGTGTTTTGCGATATTTATAAGGGTTTTAGAATGTTGAAAAGTCCGTTCAACGCTAAAGTTCGACCGACCTCGAGGTCCGTGAACGCAATGCTCGAACGGCATGTCACACGTGAGTGACGTACAGAGACGTAAGGTTTAGAAGACTCCATTACCCATGACCACTTGGGTTTAGAACTACATGTACTGTCTTCACTGTGATTGGTCGATTACGCTGTTAAAAGTGACACCGGTAGGGTGGGACGGCCCACTCCTCGTCTGTTTTCACTTCAGCTACCAGAGTGCACAGGCTTCAGGCTTGTTCATCCGTTACCATCTTTGAAAGACTGTTTCATCGCGGTGTTTTTGAGATTTTAATGGGTGTATTAAGTCAGTTGCTCTGAGACTACCGATCGCCATGTGACCAGGTCACGTGACACCGGAAGCTGCATCTGGTTTAAGGGAACCGACTTGTCTTTTTCTTTTGAGAAAAAGTTTAAAAATCACATTACCTGTCCTAAACGATGTTAGTAACATCAAGTTGTCGCTTATAAGAACGTAGTTCTGGCGATCATCACGTAAAGGCTCTAACTCTTTCTGTAGGGTCACTTTTGTTACGTTTGTTGGGTGCTTTTCATGAGCTAAAGCTAAGGCTCCGCTCGCGGGTGACAACAGCGCCTCTATAGCGGTCAGAAAGAGAAATTGCTGTCGGTGTGATTGAAGCATATCACGCCCTGCACTCCCATCTGCTGGATGCTGTGAAGAATACGGTTCATGTATTTCTGTCAGCATTTCAACTTTCCTGTTTTTTGAATAGAGTACATTTTGAAATGTTGAACACACAGCATCTTTTAATTTGATTTTCACGTAAAATCAAATGTTGATAGCAGAACAGTTACACAGAATTAATACAGACATGTCTGCTTTTTGATAAAACTTGACACTTTTATCATAAATTCTGTGCAACACAAGCTGTCTGTCCAGTTTATTTTAAACTGCAAGTTTAAAATAACACACATAAGGCATCTTTTGTCTTGATTTTCACAAAAATCACACGGAGATAGCCGACGTTGTTGATCTTCTCACAGGTCGACAAATTAATAAAAATCACTGATTTATATTTGATTTCACATCTTGGACACCATGTTGACTGCCGCAGGCATCAAATGGTGAGACAGCACACTGTAGATTAAGAACCATTTTACTTGATTTTTCACAGAAAATCAATACAAAAATGGATGGTCTAACAGGTGCATCAACTGAGTGGGCCTGCTCTCTGCCCGTACCTAAATGGTTTCGTTCGGGCCGTGTAAATGCTACACCTCGCACGGTGGGAGGAACTGTTTCATTGCATGATAATTACTTAGCTGCGAGGAATGTCCTTCAGCAATCAGGTGAACATCCCCTGTTGTTTTTCGACAGGCTCCTCTCTGTTTATTCAGGTGACATAACTGTCCCTGGAATAGAGGAAGGTGAACGGTTTAAGATAAGATAAGAGATAAGAGATTTTTTATTAACATTGCACCAGTAAACCAATACAACGTGATAATGTAAACACAGTCATCCAGAAGAGGGGCAGAGAATGTTAAGCTGCTGCAATTCAAAACACATGCATGTTCATCAGCGCGGCCATCTCTCATCCATCCTGGATGAAGAGCAAATCAGATATGGAAAAAGGAAAAACACAATAGGTATCATTTGTGATATTCAAAAAGAGAGTCTATCAAAGATTGCCTGAAGACACTCCATGATAAAGTCCCAAAAACTCTATCAGCATAAGCACAACCACACGAGACATTGTTGCAGTTTTGACGACATGCAAGGAGATATAGAGTCTGCGAGTAACTTCAGAGAACACAGTTCAGCAGTTGTTCAGCTGGGCGTTATCCGAGGCACGCACAGAGATCTCTGGGGGGGGAGGGTGAGGGAGGTCAGCAAGGGCACTTCAGCTCTGCGCTCCAGGAGAAAAGTTTCCAAACAGGCCTCTTTTCAAGGACGTGTGCAGAAACCAGATTAGATAGTCTTTTTGTTTATTCCAATCCAGACCACAGTGTTCTTTTTCACTGCAGCCTTCCAAGTCCAGACGCTGTTTCAGGGCCAAAATTCCAAATCATATGAGGTTCCGTTCTATGAACCCCCATCCGTGCCCTGTTGGAGCCCGGGCGGCTGTAAACGAGTTCCAAAGCGCCCCGCAGGTCCGCGATAGTCCACCGCCGATCCCAATGTGCGATTGAGTTCATACAACAGCTGGGATGAGGAGCTCACGGCTCCTCGTTGCAAATCTCTTGCCTTTTCACGGCAAATGTGTTCGCTTCAAGGTTAATTCCAAAGAGAGTACCATGGCAGAAATTAAACAATACGCTATGGAAGTTTTTGATATGCTCAAACAACACAAAACACCCTCAGTGGTGTGCCCAGGTCAAAAGGTCAAATCCCACTCGCAGCTGATCGAAGAGGTTTCCTCTCCTACAGTGTGCGAGAGTACACAGGATTTTCATAATAACAAACTAAAGTATGTTGATTCTAGCTGGAAAAGTGACTCATTTCGGTTCAAAGGGAGTTCTACTCCTCGGGCACTTCAGATGGACAAATCTGAGACGTGCAAAGAACCACAAAAGGTACGTGTTCGCTCTCTAGGTGAACCAAGATGGTTCAGATCGAACCAAAAAGGTTTTGACCTAGGTCTCACAGTGGGTGAGCTTCGAGAGAGGTTTATGTCTGGACGTCGTGACCCATTGAACAATGGTCGGTCCCAACATGTACCCCCCGAGAAGCGGCCCTCCTGCCCCTGCACCTCGAGCTACACAGTTCGAGACATGCAAAGAGTCACAGCAGCTCCGGATTAAGGAAACGACGCCTCCGCGCTCGGAAGAGACAGAGGAAGTAAGCAGTTTGTTAAATGATTTGAATGTTGCAGCAGATGACCAAGCTGACACAATGTGTGGCGTTGTCCTTGATAATAACACAAAGAACGTAGTTCAACTTGGTGAGGCGACGCGTAGCACTGCCTTTTGCAACAACTCAGTGCTCACAGTTGACAACTACAATGTCAACACTGACAAGGATGCTGACAGCAAACAAATTGCTGATGTTCAGCGTCCCGAAGGTCGTGAGGCAGACAGCCATCATGATGCTGACAGCAACGAAGTTTGCACAGACGGAGGTACACGTAAACAGAAGCGTGTGCTTAAACCTAGACGGTTTCTGTGTAACTTTGTGAGAATGGGGCCCTTTAAGAAAGCTTACCTGTCACTCACACTGGAAGGGGTCCTCACGCGAGAAGCACTCCTGGATTACGGCTCAGACGTGTCTGTCATGTCAGCCGAACTGTTTGAGGAGCTACGGACCGCCGCTAACGGTGTTGACAGGCAAATACCCTTCGGGAATTGTGCTTTTGAGCTACTGGGCCTCGCAGAGACGGGAACATCCCTGACAGCTATAGCCATGGTTCACATGCAGATAAGTAAAATGTCACTATACCACCCGGTGTATGTGTCTGAACTTGACTCACTCCAGACTCCATTTTTGGTTGGCCAAGATTTTATAAACCGTTTCGACGGGATTATAAATTATGGCAATCAGACAATGTGGGCCACAGTGAGCAGTCCACTGCCAATCGAGGTGCCTCCCCAAGGTCAGGACACTGACTGTCTAACAACAGGTACCGCAGAAGTCACGCGGGAATCCCCGACTGAGACCACAAGCCCGGTAAGTGAACCTTCATATACAGGTGAGACAGAGGAGACTCAACAATTGGACCAGACTCTGGCCCATCACGAGAACCTCCTCTGTGAGCTGACACCTTCAACACTCACTGAACACTACCTATCTCAGGTAGAGAAGGGTGTGGAGGTCCAGGGATCCCACACCAAAGACGCTGTACTGTCCTATGGGACAGGTAATTCAGCAGACAGCCAAGCTTTCAGTGAAATCTTGGTTCAAGGACATCTGAGTCAAGAAAGTGACAGTCTACCACATGCTGACAGTCACTTGGACATCATTGTTACAGATTTTGAGGACCCCTCCTCAAACAAAAGGGGGGCGAACTCACACTACCTACCACAGGTAGAGAAAGGTGTGGAGGTCCAGGGATCCCACACCAAAGACGCTGTACTGTCCTCTGGGGCAGGTAATTCGGCAGACAGCCAAGCTTTCGATGAAACCTTGGTTCAAGAGCAGTTGAATCTAGAACTACTCAGAAATGACATAGTTCTTACAGACTCAAAGGGCACCTCTTCAGTCATGAAGTGGGTAGACACACACCACAACGACAGTGACCCGTCGCGGTCTGACCAGTCAGACACACCTGCGACTACGCAGACAGTTGTGACACGCCCGAATTACGCAGAAAGCGGTAAACGTACGGAGATACGTTGGCCGAAACCTGTGAGGTTCCTGTACAAGGTTCCCAATAAACTGCGCAAACAGCTTAACCTAAACAAAGGCATCCTAACTCGTGCCCATGGACGGACGTCCACACCTGTGTGCGTGGTCCCTCATGACCACAGGGGGGTGATGTTAGGTTATGCCCATGTCAAGGACAAAGATTTCAATAACCCCACAAACGACAAAGATCTCGCAAACTCACAGACTTCATGGGAAAATAAGGTCGTCCAAGCACAGGATAGTAAATAAACTAAACAGTTTAAACTATACTACAGGTAACCCCCGACCTACGACCCCATCGACCTGCGAACCACGGGACTTACGAACATATCATATTTAATAAAAATATGAATTAAAAAAAAATATATATATATATATTTTTTTTTTTTTTTTTTTTTTGTGTTTAAATGTTCTTAATTTCATGTGTACATCACTTTGTTGCAGCTCTGGTTGTTTTAAAGGCTTTATAAATAATAATTATGATAAAAAAGATCATTTCTGATCATTTTTGAGCAATTTTTGAGCAATTTTGGGAAACAGGAAGTAGGTCTTCAGTTTACACGGTCACAAATTAATGTAGAACACCGGACGCTATTTAAGGTTCAGTCACTGGGGTCTCCGGTCACAAATTAATGTAGAACACCGGACCGGACGCCATCTTAGGTTAGCTGCCGAGAGCTGGACGAAGACTGGTGACCAGGATGGCTTCATATGGATTAATTACTAGCTGGAAACGTCTCTGTGAACTTTGTGGATGTCTCAGGCAGGAGCGGATTTATCGCCGATCGTGCCAGGCCGCCGTGCGAACACCTCCGGCCGGCCTGGCTACACCTCCGGCCTGGCTAGCTCCAGAGCTAACACTGGAGCTAACACGGGAGCCGGCCTTTTGAACACTGGTGACCAGGATCGCATCATGTGGATTAATTACTAGCTGGAATAGCTCTGTGGACGTCTCAGGCTGGAGCAGCGGCTGGAGCAGGAGCTGCAGATTGATCGCGCCGCCGCTCCAACACTAGCTCATGGCTTGGCTAGCAGAAGCTAGCCAGCTAGCTAACACAGGCCTGGAGCAGCTGCGGTGGCCCGCGCTGCTCGGCCCGAAAACAATCAACGCATGGCAACCTAAGATGTCGGCTTTGACCATCTCAAAGTAAGAAAATATATTTTTATTTATTCTGTAAATGTGAATAGCAATGTTTAACATTACAGTACACTACTTTACATGCTTAAATGTGTGCGCGCGCTCCGTTAGCATGATAAATAAAGGTTGAATGAATGAATGAATGAATAATTTTTTTTTTAAATATAATTTTCACCCCCTACCTACGAACGGATCGAGCTGCGAACCGTTCTTAGGTCCCGATCTCGTTCGTAACACGGGGGTTCCCTGTAGTTGCGAAAAGAAACTTCCAACTAGAACTTAGAAATGCTAAGCATAAAACCCACAACATAAAACTAACCTTAACAACCGTTTAAATCTGCAGGATTTAATTGACATCGGTTATAAAGCTAAGAACTGTTTTTCTTGTGTGTGACACGTTGGAATCTGACGACCAGAGTGAGTTTGACGTAGTGAAACGTTGTTTTTAGTTGCTTAATTGCTACTTTTGTGTTATTGAAGTTGTTATTGTTTTCTGAACACTCCCAGCCAAAAGAGGTTTTGATTAATGTTAGTTGAAGACTTAAATGGATTTAACTATGCCAACATGCTGTTCATTTTGTTAAAGATCTCAATCTTTGAAGAGTCATTGTAGATTAATACTACTTAAGGTACTATAATCTACACTGATCTCCCAATCATTTAGGTAGAACCGATTCGATCGTTTCTATTCTAGATCTATTCATTTTGATGAGTCTCGCCATAGACTTCAAAATTTATAGGGAATACCAAATCTTGCGTCGTTCGTCTAAAAGACAACAGACATTTAGACCAAACTAGTTTCATTTTTTTATTTTAGTTTAACCTAAACTAAGTAATGAATGGAGGAATAGTTTGAATGAAGAGGCCTTCGTTACAGAAGCCCTCCACATTTCTATAGGTATAGATCCCTATATCTGATTTTTACAGCATTGATCCACCCCTTAATTGGTAATTTTAGCTGATCTAATCCATGATAGCTTACATACCAGGTGCATATAGGTAGGGCTTAATGTAGAATCCCTGTCATAAGCCCACCTAAAACCACATAATTGCATGACACATTGAACCAGGGTGGCACCGACTGGAAGCCATCCAGCCTGCAACCTTCGATGTGGGGACCTGCTACTCCAACGTTGGTCTTCAACCTTCATCCAAGGGCCGCCTCCTCTGCTTCAATCGAGGGATCCCCTCTACATGCTGATTAAAATCCATTCTTGCTGATGAAATCAATAACCCCAATCGTTGTGGAATTACCGCTGTGGATTATAAGACTTTGTTTCCAAGGGATCACAGACTCAGTTTTCCATGGGTTAACAGACTATGTTTCCAAAGGATTGAAAGCTTACCGCAATGGGATTACTTACGAACAGTATGGAATTTCCAAAACATTATGGGAGTATAATTTTGAACTTTTTTTCTTACTTTTTTTTTTCCACTTGCTGGATTACATAGAGGTCAGAGACATTCGGTGGTATCCTTTCGTATTGGAACTCATCTCCAAAGACAGGCGATGATTTCCAAAAAGGGGGACTGTAGAGATATAGCACCCTCATGTCCGTATTGGAGTTAAACCTCTTCACATCTCTCTGAAACTCTGAGTGTTACACTTTCTTGGAACTCTCAAGGAGACAAGTGGACACTATTTTTGTTATAATTATTTTGAATTAATGGACACCAATCAATCAGAAATAACTTTCTCTTTAATGTGTGTTAATTCAAAATTGATCAACAGTATATTTTTGTCATTTAATGATGATCTGTTACTTGCATGAGTTTGACCTTCTGCTGGTTTATTCTTCATTACAAGTGTGCTCTGAATCTAAGACACGAGTCATGGTAAAGCTGTTCACTTCCTTCTCGGTTTTGTCTTCGAGCTAGACATAACTCCATCTCACAGGCCAGTCCATCTGGCCGCTTATGTAAACAGTTTACCTGTTGTCCGTCAAAGACTTTCTGCCTATGGGAATCAAAATTCCATCTCTTATTTTGTTAAACCAGCCAGTAGTCATTGAGGAGGTGGGGAGACCCCGCCTCCCATATAAAGGGACACTTCCTAAACTTCTTTGGTGTCAAGGGGGAGAACTTTCTAACAGCTGGTTTTCTCCTCTGGAAAAAGCTGGAAACTTCCTGGTCATTGTGTCAATTAGACCTACGTTCTCAGTCGGAGTTAAAGTAAAGCTTACTGTGCCTCATTCACTCATCTTCTGAAAGAACTCTTTCTGGAAGTTATCTTGAAAACCAAACCGGAGCTGATAACATCACTCTGGGAGGCCGAAGCAGACCTCACGAGACCGTGGTAAGATGAGATTTGTCGCCTGTAAAACGCAGCAGGGCATGCGCGTATGGCTTGACTAATTTACTGGAGTCGGGATAAGAAAATCTTCACAAAGGTAAACGTTGTTTCATCACGGTACGGACGTCCAGCTGAAACCGACCAGAGGATGAACCACTCTGGTTAAACATCTCAAGATAAGATTCAACCATTTCTTTTCAATCTTTAATCTTCATTCTTCCTCCT
>JBBPBX010000629.1:6909-33003 GCA_038048925.1 Garcialebias charrua
CATCCGATCTGAACCAGATTTATTGTGCGTGTGCACCCCTGGTGCGGAGTAGACACGAGAGACTTCGAAATGGCGACCGAGCGGACGAGCTGGAGCTCGCGCGGTCGCCTCAATAAGGTCCGAGCAGCGCTAAGCTGCTTCGGGCCTCAACGCCGCTTGCGGCTTTAATTTAGTTTTATTTTTGATTGTGGCACTATATGAGTTGTAATTCTTGTTGAATTTGATCAACGGATACAGATTTAAACTATAATTGAACACTAATACAGTATACCGCTAAGCATTCTGGGAAATCCCGTTTTTTAGTTTTGTTTTTGACTGTGGCACAGAGTTGTAATTCTTGTTGGTTTTGATCAACAGATACAGATTTAAACAATACTGTACATTGAATTTACATTTATAAATTCAATGCATAGTTTAAATCTGTATCTGTTGATCAAAACCATCAAGAATTACAACTCATAGTGCCACAATCAAAAACAAAACTAAAAAATGGGGACTGTGTTGATTTCCCATTATGCTTAGCAGTATTTTAGACTAGTGTTCCGGGCTGCACCATGAGTCAGAAGGACGTCTGTGGTAGAGACCTGCCTCTTGTATGCCATTAGTTTGTGAATTACTGTAGTGAGGCTCAGAGTGTCTTCTCTGGGTTTACCTCACACAATGTTAAGACAGAAGTCACAGAGCATGGTGCAATATACAGGTAGTCCCCGATTTACGAGCGCTCTGATCTACGAGGTTCCAGACTTACGAGCTGGCGAATTATTGGAAAAAACGCAAAAAATACTGAGTTTTCCTGTGTTTTTTCACCACAGTTCGTTAGCTAAACATGTGGACACACGTTTCCGATCATTTTTATGCACTCATAAGCAGTTTTTCGATGAAAAACGAGTGTTTGTAGTCGCGCTAGCAAAACCGTTCCAATTTACGAGCGAATTTCCGGACTTACGAGAAGCGTGGCGGCCGTTCCAAATTACGAGATTTCCGGTTTACGAGCGCCTCGTAACGGATCTCGCTCGTAAATCGGGGACTACCTGTACGTGCTCTCTGACATCTAGAAAGTATCGGAAATATCGGCAGGTTGGTTCCGATATCCGATACTTAAATTATGCTGGTATCGGATACGGATACCGATACTGGATCGGCCCCATCCCTATATAGAGGTATGGGGCAACACATATAAAACCAACACTAAACCGTTATCTGTCATACAAAAGAAAGTTATGAGAATTTTATATAAAGTGGACACCAGAGAACACACAAATAAATTGTTTATTAATAATAATAATAATAATGAATTCAATTTATAACGCACTTTTCATTAATGAAAATCTCAAAGTGCTAAAATATTATTCACTCAAATATCTTGAAACTAAAGGATCTGGTTAATTTAAAAATGTTATTGATTATGTTTAAAGCTAGAAAGAGATTATTGCCATTTAATTTACAAAAGTTCTTTGTCTTAAGCTCTTGTGATAGAACTAACAGAAGGAAGTATGATTTCAAAAGTAAAACTGTGCGTACTACTTTAAAACAAATGTGCATTTCGGTGCATGGAGTAAAACTATGGAACAGTTTGGATGAGGAGTTTAAAAATTGCTCTACAATAAACCAATTCAAAACACTTTATAAAAAAAGAACGATTAACTCTTATACACTTTTGAGTTGTTAATGGGAACAGTGGTATATTGTTATGTATGTTATTGTTTAGATATTGTTTGCAACTTGTTTTGTTAATTTAATGTATACGGCCATGACATTTTTGTAATTATTGAGAAAGGGGGCAGGTCTATACAAGATTTTCTTCTTCCTGCTCCCTCTTCACTCGTGTAAATATGTTGTCAGAGAATGTGTTTGTAAACTTTTTTTTTTTTATCGAGTGAATAAATTGATTGATTGATTGAGAGGGGAGGAGGCGATGGCTCCGCCCCCCGACCCGGACACCGACCTGCTTCTCTCGGGCCTTCCTGGGAGCCTGTTTCCGTTGAGCCGGAGTGGGACTCGGAGACCGGTTGCAGTTATCTCTGAGCCGGGCCATCCTCTCCAGAGTTTCTGACACAAACACAGGAAATAAACAAACAAACAAACAGAGTGAAGAGAGGTTCACCCAGAACAGGCCTTCTGTCCTCACCCACGGTGAAGTCGTTTTCGATGTCCATGGCGGGCGGCGGCGGCTCGGAGTACGGCTCGCTCGCAGGACTGTCCACGGCGCCGAGCTTGTCGGAGGCGTCCGGTCGGGCGGACAGCTTCAGAGCGTCGGAGGACGGGTCCTCCCAGTTGTTCAGGAAACTGTCCAAGTCGTCCGCGTCCAGGTCGTCACTGAGCGTGCTCATGTGGTCTGAAGAAACACGAGTTTTATTCATCAGCTTGAAAATAGAAACATCCTCCATGTTTGTTTGTTTGTTGTTTGAACGCTGAGCCACTCTGTTGTTTTCATGTTTTTATCAGTTAGTTCAGACGTCTGCTTCAGCTACAGCTCGGCTTCGTAAGCTACCTTTAGCAGTTTCGTTAACTTTAGCTCTTAGCTAGCCTTTTGCTATTTTGGGCTTTTAAACCTTTAGCTTCGTTCAGCTGGCCCTTGTTATGTTTGGCTCATAAAAAAAGGCTTTTGATGCTTTTAAGCTAACATTTTACTTTACCAGCTTGTTGCTAACTTCGGCTCTTAGCCAACTTTTGATACTTTTAGGCAACTTTTTGTTAGTTTTAGCTAAACTTTTGTTATGTTGAGCTTATAGAAAGGTTTTTGATGCTTTTAGCAGCTTTTTACCAACTTGACCTTTAAGCTAACTTCTGATCCGTTTAGCTTTTAGACAACCTTTAACTTCTTTTAGCTAGCCATTTGTTATTCTTAGCTTTTAGCTAATCTTAATAATTTTAGAAGCTTGTGGTTACTAAGCACATTTTTTTTAAACTACAGTTCTTAGTTAAGTTTTGACACTAGTTGGATTTTAAAGAACGTTTTGCTTCTTTTAGCTGACGTTTTGAAATTTTAAGCTTCTTGTAAGCCCTTGGATGCTTTTAGCTAACATTTTACTACTTTTAGCTTATCTACTGTTACTTTTAGCTATCCTTTTGCTTCATTTATCTGTTAGCAAAAGCTCTGCTTCGTAAGCTACCTTTAGCAAAGTTTCATTAACTTTAACTCTTAGCTAGCCTTGTTCTATTTTGGGCTTTTAAACTTTTAGCTTCTTTCAGCTAGCCCTTGTTATGTTTGGCTCACAAAGAGGCTTTTGATGCTTTTAAGCTAACATTTTACTTTACCGGCTTGTTGCGAACTGGCTCTTAGCCAACTTCTGATCCGTTTAGCTTTTAGGCAACTTTTTGTTAGTTTTAGCTAAACCTTTGTTATGTTGAGCTTATAGAAAGGTTTTTGATGCTTTTAGCAGCTTTTTACCAACTTGTCCTTTAAGCTAACTTCTGATCAGTTTAGCTGCCTTTTAGACAACCTTTAGCTTCTTTTAGCTAGCCATTTGTTATTTTTAGCTTCTAGCTAATCTTAATAATTTTAGAAGCTTGTGGTTACTAAGCACATTTTTTAAACTACAGCTCTTAGCCAAGTTTTGACACTACTGTAGTTGGATTTTAAAGAACGTTTTGCTTCTTTTAGCTGACGTTTTGAAATGTTAAGCTTCTTATAAGCCCTTGGATGCTTTTAGCCAACATTTTACTACTTTTAGCTTATCTACTGTTACTTTTAGCTATCCTTTTGCTACTTTTAGCTATCCTTTTGCTTCATTTATCTGTTAGTTGGTCTTTAGCTAGTGTTTTTGCTTCTTTCATCTCATAGCTTGCATTCTAATTCTTAGTTCTGATTGTTTTAGCTTCTTCAGCTGCCTCTCAGCGCACACGAAGAACGTTACAGATAACTAACATTCGGCTGATTTCTCTCGTTAGCTCTGACGCCCACCTTCAGGTACAGCGGCTTCCTGCCTCTCCGGCTCTTCTTCAGCTGCTTTTTCTTCCTGGGCTTCCTGTTTGTCGTCTTCGGCCACCATCTCGGCCATGAGGATGAGCTCGGCCTCGTACGGGTCCGTCGGGATCTTTTCTTTGATCTCCTGGATGGTTTTCACGATGCGCTCGGCGCTGTTCATCGTCACGGGCAGGAACATCGGCACCGGCAGCTGACGCGTGAAACATCAAAGAAAACAAATCAGCACCGTGATCACCTGCGCCGACTTGAAGCGGCTCTGCGGCTGAACCTACAGGTACGGGCAGGCCCATGGGTTCTGGAGTGTACTGGCTGTACATGTTCATGGGGACAGGCACGTAGACGGGCACAGGGACCGGCAGAACCAGGATCTTTGGAAAGTTGTCCTCTACGGAGAGAGAAGAAGGAAACACAAATCTGAGCGAGGATGTTTTGAAGATGTGTCGTTAATTTGGGGCAACAAAGCGAACATGTTTTGTTGAAAACCGGAGAAGCTGAAAGTTTTAATAAAATGTTTAAATTATATTAAAATCAACGGAGCAGCGTGTTACGGACCGGACAGACCCAGAAAGACGAGTCAGAGAAAACTTTCAAAGTAAAGCTTCTGTCTGTAAAACTCATGATTTAACGTGAACGTTGTCACGTCAGACGATGGCTCCACGTCAACTCGGCTGAGTTCTGCTCCACGCCTCCTTTGGTTGCATGGCTCTCGCTTCATTTCTGAAAGCTCGCCGCTCTGCAGGAGGCGATCGTCTCCATCCGTCATGTATGAAGGCAGCGTGAAGACGGACTGGTCTCGGCGGCCATGTTACAGAAATGTTGTGAAAGTGCCTCCGGTCTCTAGATGATTCCTCTTTGTCTCATGTTGGCTCTTTTAGTCTTTTTATGCATCTTTTACACTTTTATTATTATTTTTATTATTATTGTTATTTGTCCTTTAATTGATCTTTAAATGTGTCAAGATACTTTTTCTGTTTGTGTTTAGTTTTTATGCATCTATTTACTCTTGCGCCCTGATCGTCTCCTCGCCTCCTCGTCTTGAGGTTTGCAGTTTGTTTCTTCCTCTGCAGCTCGTCTCCATCAGCTCTGCTCCAGTGGGCGATGATGTCACTTCCTGTCAGTTGCTGTCAAACGGCTCCGTCTAGACTTTGAGACTTTAACTGAACGCGTTTGTTTTGTTGCGTTTTCTTTAAACCAAGACCAAACTTTCATAAATCAGCGTCTTTTCTATGAATATTTTGACGAAATTCATTCGTGACCATCTGCTCATACAGACTCATGTTCGTGCTGCTGTTTATAATGATGGTTTTTCTATTACATTAGGGCTTAGTGTATTACTAGTTGATGTTTTTTTCTTAGTTAATCCTAGATGTTATTACTGTTTTTCTCTTGCATTTGTTGTTGGATGTAACTGGGACCGTGTACATAATCTCGTTTTCATCACATGTACCACATGCGGTGCAAATGACAATAAAGACTCTCTGACTCTTGACTCTGAAATCTTTTTTCCACAGATTTCTCTTGGATATCATTTTAAAGATAAATGTATGAGCAGACTGCAGGTCTCTCTCCAGACTGACGCTTGGACGCTAAAACCAAAACAAGCAGCAGCTGGAGGTTTGCAGAGAAGTGTTTGTGCTCACCTGTCTGGGCTTCCCCATCGACCATCTGCGTTCTGCAGGAAACTCCTTTATTCTGCACCAGCGGTTTGCAGAGCAGAGCTTTGTTCTTCAGGATCTTTGGAGCGGCAGGAGAGTGGGGCTTCACCGCCTCCGTCTGAGAGCTGATCTGAAGACAAACACCGGAACGTCCCAACAGTCACATCTTACACTGAATGGAGACAATTTAAAGAGTCACGTCATTTTATTGGAGTTTTAACTTTTTTGCAAGTCTTTTAAAGTTTCACAGCTCCCAACAACCCAACTCCGTCTTGTTTTCACTTGTATGGTCTTTAGTAATTTACTTTTACAGCGCCCTGATTTATTGTTTATAACACTACTGTACTTTTATTCTGACTTAATGTTTACTGTATTTTATTGTTTTTTATTGTTATTGTTGTCTGTACTTTATTTGTTCTGTCTGGAACAGGTCTCTCTTGTAAAGGAGTCCTTGTGGTTCAGTACACCACAGCAGCAACAGGACTGTCCAGATCTGTATAGAAACCAAACAGCACAGTCCAATCCAGCTCTTCAGGTCAAGGCTCAGCTGTTCACCTGCACCTCAGGGATAAGAAATACTTGTCTGAGGACCAGAATGTTCACATCTTGGACTGAGAAGACAGATGGTTTGAGAGGGTGAAGGAAGCCATTGATGTAAAAAGCCAGAAACCATCTTGGAACGGAGGAGGAGGTCTCAGGGTTCTACTTTTTATAATGCAGCTTTAGGACCGATACCCAGTCAGTTTCACTCCTATCAGGAATTTCATCCATGTGACCAGAGTGGCTCCTCTAACGAACCCCTATTGTGAGGAACGATAGGACAATCTGCATATGTATGTAGCTTAGCTCAGCTTTAGAACTTGAACCCCACCAGTGTTGCCAGGTGTACGATAATTATCGTATTTGTACGATAATTTTACCCTCTGTACGATGTACGATCAATAATCCCGAAAAAGGCCAAAAATACGATAATTTGACCGTTCCTTGAATGTGTAGTTGTGATCGGTTTCCATCAGCCTGCCGCAACTGTCTGTCTGAGTTTTTTTGTGAACCCTGAATGCATCTTGAAATTCCAGCCAATCGTGCTTTTCTAAATGTGACCTAAGAGTGACGTGCGTCCGTTTGCCTCAGAACAACGGCCATGATTGGCTGAATAGCCCGCTGCGCCCGCCCCATGAGTTAGAAAAGAAGAAAAAGCAGAGCCGTGTCTCGTGTGACACCGGTCTGGAAGAAGAAGTGATGAAAATGAGAGAACATTTATATAAAGTTAAATGTTAAATGATAATTAAGAAATATATTAAGAAAACATGGCAGGAAACCTGGGACATTACTGATACAGGAATACATTTACACAACAAAAAAGGTAGGATATACAAGGAAAGCAGGAAGAAACAGGAACTTACTATATTTATTATATTATATTATATTCAATATTCGCCCAACAATAAATCTCTTAAAATAATTGGAAAGCTTGCAACAGGACTTTTTTGTGACATGTGCACCAGCAATCTCCCTGAAACGGTTCAACATGTCTTTATGGGATGTCCAGGGTATGAAACAGAAAGAATGCATTAACAAAAATAAATAAATAAAATTAATATTAAATTTACAATTAGGGATGTTTTTAGTAGTGATATCAGTAAAGCTAAAGATCAAGTTATTATTTCCTTGAAAATACAAACTTAATAGACAGAATTTAGTTGAGTTATTAAATTAAAACCGCCATGAAACAAAACAAGAAGCGCGGGGGGGCGGGCTCATTAGTTGCCACCAGACATTAATACGTATTATTGTCTATGGTTCCCACCCGTACTGACGCCACAATGCTGTGAGTGCCTGTTAGACGCAATTCAACAACAGAGTGACTATAGTGCATACTTGTTATTTTGGTTTTGACGGGCGTACGATAATTTCCCTCAAAATACGATAATTTCAGGACTCTAGTACGATAATCCTACATTTCTCACCTGGCAACACTGAACCCCACCACTCTCTGTTCGTTGAATTGAGAAAGCTCCTCGAATGAGAAGCAAAATGTCTTCAGCTACAAAATAAGGTCCAGTTCTTTTGTTTTTAACCTTTTTTATTTATTTACCATGTCCTGGATGACTGAGAATATTCACCAGCACCGTATTTTCCGGACTATAGGTCGCGGCTTTTTATCATTTTTTCAGGGCCTGCGATCTATAGTCAGGTGCGATCTATATATGGCTTTTTATAAAATAAGCTGATTTGTAATCATTTATTAACAAAAATTAAACTGAGACACACTCTTACAATAATGTCAGCTAACAAATATATTTTTTAGGTGTTTATCCTGCTAAAATTATTCATTTATTAAAGAAAAGTTCAGCTCAGACACATATTTGCTATAATTTTTATCAAACAAATAATTGTTTTTAAGTGTTAATCTTCTTAAAAGCCTTGCTGTGCGCTCCTGTGGAAGAGACATTTGCAGCAGAGCTAAACACGGTCCACATTTTGACGTAGGTGCGAACTATATTCAGGTGCGACCTGTGTATGGATTTTTCCCAATTCTTTGGCAATAATTGGACAATGCGACCTATACTCGGGTGCGACCTATAGTCCGAAAAATACAGTATATTACAGATCTTATTGTTCCATATTTTCCTAACGGAGCACTTCACTCTCAGACTGCAGGTTTACTTGTGGTTCCTAGAGTTTCCAAAAGCAGAATGAGAGGAAGATCTTTCAGTTCTCAGGCTCCTCTCTTGTGGAACCAACTTCCAGTTTCTGTCCATGAGGCTGACACATTGTCCAGTTTGAAGACTGGGATTAACACTTTCCTTCTTGATAAATCCTATAGTTAGGGTTGGCTTGGGTTTCCTGAGTTGTCCTTTAGTTCTGCTGCTAGGCTTAGACTGCTGGAGACAAACTGACCACATGTGCTGCTGTCTTTACTTGCTCTACTCTTCCTGGTTGTTTTTGTAATTATTTCCATCTTAACATGGTTTTTATCTTTCCTTCTATAGAAACCACACCTGGACTACAGAAAGTTCACCTGGACCATAGAAACTACACGTGGACCTGTCATTCTGTGTCTGTTTCTACTTCCAGTCCTCTCTAACCAGCTGGTTGCTCATCCTGAGCCTGGTTCTGCTGGAGGTTTATTCCTGTTACAGGAGTTTTTTCTTCCCACCGTCTCCTTTGTGCTTGCTCAGAATGAGAGACTGTGACGAAGATTCAACACAATCTGCTGCTTCCTTAGATAGAAAACTTTTACTAATTGGCTTTTTCTGTGAATGTTTCTGTTCAGTGCTCTGAGACGACTTCTGTTGTAAACAGAATCTAATTTTAAAAATTAATTAACGATTAAAATCACTTTTTGGGGGGTTTATTTTCAAACTTTTATTGAAGCTTTTAACTATATTTAAATCAACAAACACTGAAGCATCATAAGAACGTCTCATAAAGAAACAATTGGCTGAAGATCCTCTAAAACCAGCTCGTTCTTGATGTTTAGCTCCTGCGACGAGCCAGTGTCCAAAATTAACTTTATATCAATTATAAAGAGGACGAAAGGACTTGATCATTAAATAAAATACAAACTTACGTGTCCAGCTTTCTTTGACACGTTGGATGTTCTACCTGCAGCTGGAGACAAAATGAAAATGGTAAATTGTCCCTAAAGAACTGAGAAGACGAGCTGCAGTTTTGTTTTCTTTACCTTGTTGAGCAGATCTGGTTGAAGATCTGGTTGAAGCTTTTCCGGTCTGCTGCTCTGCGAGTGACATGACGCTGGCGATCACCGGCGTGTCCTCTAGAGACGCTGGAACCAGAACACAGGAAACGTCACCTTGTTGTCGTCACACAGGTCCACAAAAACTAGACCCAGGGGTCTAACCAGGTTGAGTCAGGTCCTCTGGATGGATTCTTGTTGTTGCAACGTTTCGTCGTTTATCTACAACACTTCAGTCTGAGGAGCTTCAACAAACTCAGCCTTATAAACAGCACCTTCTCATAGTGGATAAACCAGTTTGTTGTCGACATCCAGAACCAGCTGTTCTCACATGATCAAGGAGGACCATCAGCCTAACGATGGATCATTAGTGCCCTGATGGCCGCTTGCTATTCACAGAGGGCTGAGTGATACTAACAAGCATACCTGCAAACTCAGAAGGGACCAATGAACAGGTGACATTTTAATAACCACCAACAGTGAATTTAGGAGGGGCTTTTTAGTTTTCTGATTTAGTGATAGAACATCAGCCATCACTGATTTTAACTATTTTACTTTCCAGACAATGTGTGTTACCTGGGCTCTTTCTCCTCTACAGCATAAGGAAAAATTTGCTCTTTAACAACTTTTGACTTTAGGAAAAAATACATTTATTAACATATCCCAATATAATTAGGACATACACAAAAAAGATGGCGTCAAAAAATAAAAAGAGGCGTTCAATACAGAGCAGAGACACTAGCTGTGTTTCCATCCATTTTCATTTCGATTTTTGAGCTAATTTTTGAAATCTCGCAAATATGTAAATACAAATTAATGCGAAGCAGAAGTGTTTCCATCTACTGACTTGTAGCGCATCTACCAAGCCACGCACAGCGTCATTACGTCAGACGTCAGCGTCATTACGTCAGACGTCAGCACTGCGCATGTCTACAGTAAACAGGAAGTAGCGGTTGAAAACAGAACCCGGCCACACATCTCGTCAAAATGGAGAGAATATTTCAGGTACGTGTTGCTATCGGGCAAGTTGTATTTATTCTGTCATGCCAACTAGTTTTAGCGATGTTACATGTTGTCCGGAGCGGAAACAGCTGATCAGTCACGTGACGTGAATGTTCGCTTCGGCAGCACGAGTCGGCAAATGTGTTTCCATCTGTCGTTTTGCGCATCTGCTCGGTTTCGAAGATCCCAAAAACCACCTCAAGCGAGCGTATCTACTTTTTGGCGAATTTCAGGAAGTAACCTCGCATTTTGCCGTTTCCATTAAGCTTTTCTGCTGCGATACTTCAAAATGCGCACCTAGAAACCTTGATGGAAACACGGCTACTGACATTATGTTTTCTCACTTTGAAACGGAACAAATGGTTTAATGTAGAGACTTACTGCTGATGTTGCTTCATTCACACCGTGGTGAAGTTATTTTACGACTCGGTTTGGGGGAATGCATGTAAAACAATCACAAAGCCTATTTTTGTATTACAGAAAAGAGCTGTAAGAATTATCACTAGAAAACATTACCGTCATCCATCAAGTACATTATTTTATCAACTGAAGTTATTGAAGTTCCATGATTTGGTAGACTATAATATTTTATCAGTTATGTATAGGGCTCAAAATAATGCATTACCTTTAAATATCCAAATGCATTTTGTTAAAAGACAAAGTTGTTATAATCTTAAGGGGACAGAGATGTTTGTAAAACCACAATTCAGAACTAGTTTGAAGGGACGTTCTACCTCAATCCAGGAAATTAGATTATGGAATGGCTTGGAGAATGTAGTTAAAAATGCCAAGTCAATGTTTACATTTAAGAAAATGATCAAAACAAATGTGTTAAAAAAATATAAATGAAATAGCTGGTTGAAGATTATTATTGATTAATCTGATTGTTGGAAAAAGTTGGTTGAAGATTATTATTGTTTACATGGTTGATTATTATTGTTTAATCTGATTGTTGGAAGTAAGGGGCAGATATAATAAGATTTATTCTTCTTTCTGCTACCTTTCATTTTTTTATATTTTGTACATTATCATTTATGGGATTGTCTTGTATTGTTACTTTTGTAAAAAAATGAACAAATTTAATAAACATAAACATTAGCGTGGTTCTCTCGTGTCGTCACTTTTCTGCATGTCGCGCAGTATTATTGTTTTTTTTTTATGAAGCGTGGAGCTTCCACACTTTAAAGGACTTGGTTGAACAATTTTCTCTGCGTCTGTCATTTGTAAAATTGTCTTAATTTTCTTTGAAAACACAGCGTCTAATCCGCTTCCTCCTTCTCCCTCGCAACTCGCGCTGCTGCAGTTTTTTTTTTTAAACTTTATTCAGTTCAAAGATTTCGCTGTCGTCCCGCCCACCATCGTCTGTCTTGAGACTGTGATTGGCTAAATCTCGCGCTCCAACAAAGATGTTATATTGTCGACAAGATGCCTTACTGTGTCTTGAAATCCAGTCAGTGAGAAATGATGCATTTAACTGTCACGGGTCTGCCCTACACTGCCCCCACTCCCCCCCGAAAACAAAAACTCATCGGATCTACACGAATCACGTAAATGATATATTTTGCTTTGAAAACGGCAAATTTCGCCGAAAGGTGACTAGTTTGCAGGTATGAACAAGAGAGGGAGTTTTTGAGAGAGGAGAGAAGGAGGCCATCTTTGTGAAGACAAACTGTCCATCATTAAACAGGGGCGGAGCCTCTGTGTCTAACTGTCCCCTCTTAAGCCCCCAGTATAGCTCCGCGTTAGTCAGAGCGCCGCGGCACAAGCATTCGATCGCGGGCGTGAACGCGCCAAGCTCAAATTTTACGACCGCCTACGCGCGCGCGTTGATAAACTGCCTCGCACCGGACTGTTTTGAGACACAAATGTATTAAAGGAGAAATGAAAAGTGTTTTTAAGCTAATAGTAGTCTAATGAAAAGCATAAAATAAGCTTGTTGAGAAATTTTCACAAGTCAAAAATGTCATCCTAACTCAAATTTAGACTTTGCAAAGTGAAAAAATTCTCATCTGGTGTTTTTGACCCCCCTCCTCCTGCCTGCTCTCCGTCCCCTGAATATGACGTAGGCAGTGCAACGAGTCGTCCCTCATACAGTAATATTAGTGTGTGTATCTAGTTGTGGACAAAAAGGTTTCAGTGTGTAGCAATTATGGATGCAGCAAAAAAAATCTATTTTTTAAAGAATCAAGATTCTTAGTCCTGGCGATTCAGAATCTATTCTAAAAGCCCCAAAATCGATTTTAAAACTTTTTTTAAATTTTATATTGTATTTTTACCGCTCCTGTGCATTCGGCCGCTGTAGAATTTTGGCCGTGTAGGGCCACCGTAGTTAGTTAGCCAGGCAGCTCCCAATGGAGCCTGCTAGCAAGGAGGGAGACAGCATGTTTCAACTTGCTCCTTCATCTTTAAAAATCATTTTAGATCCTACTATGTTCTGGGGAAGACAGAGCTTAACAAGACATTGGTAACTGTTTCAGGACATTTTCAACACCCCCACTTCCACGTTAGCATACGGCGCTAGCATGCTAACGTTAGCATGCGGCGGCTAACGCACGGCTATTCGTATTTCCAGGATAGAAATGCCCATTAATGCACTAAATCACCAAACTGTTTTTGACAAACTAAAGTGATATCCTTCAGATTCAAAAAAGTCTTCTGCTTCCATTTTAAATGACAGACAAGAGGACAGTAATGATGGGTTTATAGCTTCAGTGTTATTGTAAGATAGCAAAGGAGGTCTTAATTGTGTCATAAAAGTGCGTCCAGAAAATTACTACAGAAATCACTGTACTTCGGCATGTAGCAGGAAAAATGTAAAAAAACTATTTCTTTAAGCTACTGACTTGAAAAAAGCATACTAAGTATGTTTATGTGTGTTGTTTACTATATGAAATTCTTGTTATATCGATTTTTTCAGATTTGATTACATTTCTCCTTTAAATTCCTCTTCTTCATCGCTGATCTGGCCTTTTCTTTTGTTTTGTTTTTTGCCAAAAGTCAAGTGATCACTTGAAGCTGTCACCATTCGCTTCCTCCTCCTCCGAGGAGGAATGAATGAATTTCTCACGAGCGAACTAAAGTCATGTCCAACGTGGCTGCACCAGGTTCTAAATATTTCCTGGTGTGCTGGTCTGCTGTGTGGGCTGAAGGAGCAGCGCTCCCTGTTTTTATTTTATTTTTTAAAACTTTTTATGAACATATAAACACAGAAAACCGCTGCGCAGCCCTCTGTCTTTTTTCTCCCACCCGACATGTCAATCATTTCAGTAGGCGTGTCAGCAAATGACCAATCAGCGACCTCAATTTGTCCCGTAGGTAAACGCTCCGCCCGGCTGCAGCTGCTGGAGCCTGCACTCCAGAGAGCTGCGCTTGCACAGAGCTATAATATGAACTGCCTGAGCGCAGCACATGCGAGTCCAACGGCGCTGGGCACAACGCACAGCTATACTGGAGGCTTTACAATGATGAATCACTCATCTCCCTGTGAATAGCAAGCAGCCATCAGGGCACCAACGACCAATTGTTAGGCTGATGGTCCTCCATCATGTGAACAGCTGGTTCTGGATGTCAACAACAAACTGGTTGATCCACTACGAGAAGAGGCTGCTTATGAGTACAGCTCCTCAGACTGAAGGTCTTTTGGATAAAAGTTGAAACGTTTCAAGAAGAATATGCTGGTGAAGATTCTCAGTCGTCCAGGACATGATGAAATCAAAAAGGCGTTCAATACAAGATCAACTGGACTTTATCTGTTGCAAAAGACGTTTCAAGAAGAATCCGTCCAGAGGACCTGACTTAACTTTGTTAGATTTTTCTACCTGGATTATTGAGCAGCAGCAGGATAAACCCAGGGGTGCCCCATCCTGGTCCTGGAGGGCCACTACCCTGCATGTGTTAAATGTTTGTTTTAACTCACCTGATGAGTCATTAAACTGCAGAATATGAAGAGTTGATTCAACCGTTGAATCAGGGAAACATGCAGGACAGTGTCCCTCCAGGACCAGGACTGGACAGCCCCGACTTGACCCACGTGGGCCAGTTCAAACCGTTGTAGTCAAGAGTTTTTACTACTAAGTGATGTTTTAAATGTCCACATTTCACGTTATAAAAGTCGGTCGCTCCGGTGGATTTAATCATTTTCTATATAGCCGTGTTTCCATCAAGGTTTCTTGATGCGCATTTGGAAGTATCGCATCAGAAAAGGTGAATGGAAACGGCACGATTCGAATTAACTTCCTCTAATTCGCTAAAAAGTTGATACGCTCGCTTGAGGTGGTTTTTGGGTTTTTCGAAACAGAGCAGATGCGCAAAACGAGAGATGGAAACAGATTTGCCGACTCAGTTCTGACGTAGCGAACATTCACGTCACGTGACTTCGTCTCCGGACAACATGTAACATCGCTAAAACTAGTTGGCACGACAGAATAAATACAACTTGCCCGATAGCAACACATTCCTGAAATATTCTCTCCATTTGCCGTTTTCAACCGCTACTTCCTGTTTAATGTAGACATGCGTAACGCCGACGTCCGACGTAATGCCGCTTTGCGTGGCCTGGTGGATTCGCTTCATGCCAGTTGATGGAAACACTTCTGATTCGCATTAATTTTTATTTACATTTTTGCAAATTTTCAAAAATTTGCTCAAAATTCGAATTGAAAATAGATGGAAACACGGTTTATGTGGTCGATGAAAAACGTTGTGCCTGTTTGAGCAGCTTTTAGAAAGGAAACGCAACGGGGTAACTAGAAACACCAGGGGCCTCATGTATCAACCGTGCGTGCGCACAAAAACCTTGCGTGCGTCACTATCCACGCAAAACCCCGTATGTATCAAAACTGAACTGAACGTGAATATGTGCGCATCCAGGTACATTTCCACGCCAGCCCCAGAGCACGCGTACGCACGTTTCTGTGGTTCTTGTTCCTTTGGCGACACTTACAGGTGATTCAGAGAAACTGAAGCCCCACAGTCTGTGGTTGACTTTAAGAGCGGCTTGAAGACCTTTCTTTTCAACCGAGCATACTCTACCTCCTCATGATTCTACTTTTGATCATAGCTGATACTGTTGTTGATTTTAATTGTTTTATTATTTGTTTTATTGACATTTAATTCTGTTGCACCTTGTAGCACTTTGAGATTTTCATTAATGAAAAGTGCGTTATAAATTGAATTCATTATTATTATTATTATTATTATTATTATTAACTGTTCATGATGTGAAAATGATTAATATTCCCATCAAACACACGATTAACAAGTATTACATCCACATGACGCAGTTAAATAAAGCACGCGCAAAGTTGTGCCAAAAATAAATTTAACAGGAACGGATTCATTCAGCCTTACTGGAGGATATAATAAATACGTAGTGTAACACGCAGAGCATTTATTTATAAACAGATATAATTTTCTGATCTAGGATATGGCTTATCAGCCGTTTCCAGAAATAATCATTTTTCAGTTTGGCACTGCTGCGCTCTGGAGCAACACAGGAGCATCACGCACATCAGAAGCAGCGATCAAACTGTTCCCGAGCTATGAGGGAGCTGCAGGCCGATCAGGGCTGTCCAGTCCACACAAAGCCTGATCAATGGAATGTCTCATCTATATGATTCCAAAGGCTGAGTGGTCGCGCTTTGGAGCGCGCGCGCACCCTCGCCGGTTACACGGCAGCTGGAGGTGATTCATGATCTGCGTTTATTGTAGATTTCTCCAAAATGACACGTGAAAGTACACCATATATAACTTGTAGGAGAGTAAAAGCTTCACAGACAAACAGATTGCGCACAAGGCTGCGGCGCGCGCAGCGTTTGGAGACTCCAACATCATGTCATGAAAACTCTCCACTGAGACGCACAGACCCGTTTCTTCATATCATCTATTAAATAAACAAAGATCTATGTTCTACCAAACATCTAAGTTCCTCTGTGTTTACAGTAATTATGGTAATAAACTCGTGCGCAAAGTTAATATTTTCACTCAGAATGAATGGATGAGCCGTTGCGCACCAAAGCAGGGTGCGCGCACACACAAATACCGACACACAATCACTCGTTCTTTGCGTGATGAACACATTTTATTACTATTCTTACTTAGGATTATTTTCCTCACTCATATTATATTAAATTCATTATTTTCCTGAATCTAGAAATCATTTCTGATCGCGCAGGGATCAAACAAACATGTCCTTCACACATGCAGGAAGTAATTTGCATCTGTTTAACATATGTAAATGAAGGCGTGTCAGGGGAGGTGTCTCACGTGCGCTCAGTTCCACGTTAATTGTGATGTACAAAAGGAATGTGCGTGGATTCCGGTGTACGCACAGTTTGATACATCTGGATTTTTTTGTGCGTACACACTTTTCTGGATTTGACTGTACGTCACTTTTCAGTAGGAAATCCACGCAAGTCTTTGTACATGAGGCCCCAGTTTTCTTTTTCTTGAGTTATCCAGATCTTGGAAATGCAGATTTTTTACGACTACGTAGGAACTTCACTTTGACTTTGGCCTTTTTGTTATCGTAAATTCCGGAATATAGGTTGCGGTTTTTTGCATAATTAGCATGCCCTGCGACCTATAGAGAGGTGAGACCCGTTTATGGATTTTTTTCCCATATTTTTAGACCAATTTTTGGCTCAGATATGACAGTTTTTCATTTTGGCAAAAATGGTGCAGTACCACTTTTGTCCGCTAGGGGACACTTCCAGAGAGTCCACCGACAGTTTCCAGCTCATGTGTCCAAAAAAAGCCTCCTCTGCTCGGACTGACTCTGTAGCAGCCCGGCCTCCTGCTCTGGAGGTAAAAACTACAAAACCACAGGACAGATTTCCTTTAAACTTACAGAACGTAATTACTTGGTGGTCATTTACAAACTGTTAGCTGCAGGAGAGGTTTAGAGCTAAAAGAAAATTGATCTTTTAGCATGTTGTTTGTTGTTAGCGGTAGCTACCTAAACGGATACTATTTAGATAAATAACTCAGGATCCACAGGACAGATTTTTATCAACCTTACAGACCGTAATTACTTGGTGGTCGTTTACAAACTGTGACCTGTATGAGACATTTGAGCTAAAATTAGATTTATTTATAATTTATTTTCGCAGCGCACGCGACGGATTTGGAAGAAGTCAAAGCGAAACAATTTAAATCCAGCTGATTTGAACATTTCGTGAATTTATTAAGGAACGGTTAAGCTCAGGAACACTTGCGCTAGTGGCAGGGCTTCCGACTTGGGACCCGAAGGACGCGGGTTCGCGCCCCGGCCACTACACACCTTGGGGTGTATGAGTGCACACCTAATTCTCCAGCTCCCCGAGCGCTTTCTGGCTGCTCACTGCACCACCTGGTGGTGGTTGGGTTAAATGCAGAGACAAATTTCGTCTGTGTATGGGAAACATACACAGATGACAGGAAAAAGACATTATTATTATTATAATGTCTGCTAAGAAATATGTATTTTTACAAGTGTTTATTTTGCTAAATTTTAAAGAAATAAAGCCGCCCCACCTGCGCGCGTGCACGTGGCGAAACTACTTTTTAAAAACCAGCTGATTTGACAATTGCGTTCATTTATTAAAAAGGAAAAGTTCAGCTAAGACACATCTTTGCTATAATTTTCAGCAAACAAATAATTGTTTTTACCGTGCTAATCTTGTACAGTCCTACCGTGCGCGCTCGCTTCTGTGGCAGACATTTGCAACAGAGCTAAACACTCGGTCCACATTTCCGGGTTGTCTCAGCGGTGACGCGTTACGTCGGCGGTGACGTAGGTGCGATCTATATTAAGGTGCGACCCGTTTATGGATTTTTTCAATTTTTTGGCAATGATTGGACAAAGCGATCTACCGTATTCGTCTGTGTATAATACGCAGGTTTTTTTGCTCATTTGAATGTCCTGCGTATTATACACCGAAGCGTATTATCTATGGATTTCCCCCCATATTTTTAGACCCATTTTTCGCTCTGATTCGCTGCTTTTCCTTTTGGGCAAAAATGGTGCAGTACCAGTTTCGGCCGCTATGGGCGCTATGGGCAGCAGCAGAGGACTCAGAGAGTGAAGAGGAAGAGGAGGGCCACTTCCAGACCGTTTCTAGCTAGCTGGCCCTTGCCTTCCTACGCAGCTCGGCTCAATTCCATTTCCCTTCACTGCTCCGTCTGGGACTTCTCCCATAGACAAGGATTTCTCCGGTAGATTTTTGACCGGACCAATCAGAGAACAGAATGGACGGAGTTTTTGGCCCCTAACCCACGCCCCCACCTGTCCCAGCGCGCAGCCAGCGAGCATTCGCATGTTCTCATTCAAAGCGATGCAGGACTGTTTTATATGTGACACAAATGTATTAAATTCCCCTTCTTAATCCCTTATCTGGAGTTTTCTTTTGTTTTTTTTGCCAAAAGTCAAGTGATCGCTCCCTCCTCCTCCTCCTCTCCCTCCGCTGAGTGCAATGATGAGGAAATGCCTCAGGTTGTCACGAGAGAATTAAACTCGGGTTTTACGTTGCTGCCCGAGTCCCTGCAGATTTTCTGGTCTTCTGGTGTCTGGACCAGCGCTCCATGGTTTTATTTTATTTTTTAGAACGTTTTATTAACATATAAACACAGAATATACAGCGGCAGCGAGAGGCGTGTGGAGGAGGCGCAGCAGGAGGCGGAGCTGATGATGATCTCAAGTTCACCAGAGCACGGGAAGCAGACCATAGATGGCTCTGAGGGGGAGGGAGCAGAATGCTTTCCCTGTTCAAAATTTTTCTAAGATCCAATACATAGTTCCCAGACACGCCCCCAACCGGTTTCCGCACCACATCTAAAGGCAGAGAAGGCAAAGATGGCGAACAGCCAGAGCAAATTATACGGACAAAAACACGAGCTACCACAGCTTCACCAAGGAACAAGAGCAAACTGGCAGTGGTCGAGTTAAATGAGTTTGAGAAAGAAATCATGGCAGACGAATCAGACAACTTGTCACAAAGTAGTTACTCCGATATCATTAATTATTTAATTACTACAAAGAGCCAGCTCTAACTAGTGCTGGACGATAATTCAATAACGATAAATATCGCGATATACTTTTATTCAATAACGATGATATGAAGTTTAAGCATATTTTCGATATTTCGATAGGATTTTACAACGTTTCATTGACGTTTTTCTGTTTCTGTTCGGGTTGAAGCGGCTGCTTCAACAACCCGCCCGGACAGAAAAAGCTGTGACACAAAACGTGCGTGGTGACGTCGTTGTTACGCAGCGCTCAGTCCAGCAGCAGGCGTTAGCGGTAGCAGGCTAAAAGCTAAGCTAGTCTCCAAAGCGCGTTAAGTTTTCGCTTCAAAACGAGTCAAACGAGTGCTCATGACCGTCAGAATGTGACTGAACAAAGTTTCACAAGCGAAGAGAAAGCAGACGACATCACTGATGAGAGGAAAGACTAATTCGTCGGTGTGGACGTAGTTCGGTTTTGTTAAACTGCAGGTCTCATCTGCAGCGAGTCTTACTCGGTTTCTTTATTTTGCAAAACGTGACGGAGTCGTTCTAACTAGCGGTGGGAACATCTATTCTAACTTGTTTAATCTGAAGAGTTTCCACTCGATAGAATATGATGAGAGTCAGAAGATGAAGAACAATAAAGTTTGAGCCAACGTTTCCCTGAAACTACGACGTAAACAAACAGCCCCAGCAGCGCTGCATGTTTTTTAAATTCAAAATAAAACAAATTCATCAGAAGAAGAAAAAACACTGAATGAAAATGTGCAGAAAGACGAAAATAGTGTTTTAATATCTGCCCCTTGTTTAAAAAATACAAAATAACTACAAACAAACAACAACCTTCACTTCACCTGCACCACACCTTCCCAACAACTTTGATTTAATCATCTTTTAAAACATATAGTTTTAGAAATGTTTATGGTGATATCAAGTCAACACAATCCTGTTTCCTGATTTACAACTCAGCTCCTTCAAACTAGTCCTAAATGGAGGTTTTACAAACATTTACATTCCCTTCAGGGTTTAATAACTTTAAACAAATTTTAATTGAATATTTGGGGGGTAATTTTTTTTAAGTTTTATACATGACTTGTAAAATACTATGTTCAACCAAATCATAAAATTTTAATAATTTAAACTGATGAAATATTTGTTGGGTGACCATAGCACTTCCTACTAATAATTCTTATAGCTCTTTTTTATAAAATAAAAACAGGGTTTGTAATTGTTTTGTATGCTTTTCCCCAAACTTCAATACAACAGATTAAATATGGAACAATCATTACATTATACAATATATTCAAAACTTTGTCATTCAAAAACTATTTTACTTTATACAGTAATGCAATTGATTTTGTTATTTTTATTCTTTAAGTAATTTCCATGAGATTTTTATGTCAGCTTCTTATAAATAACAACACCCAAAAGTTTTATTTAATTAACTATAAATTTCAATGCTGTAAATTTTAAAGATGTTTAAAGTTAAAACTATTAATATTGACACAGTTGAGAATTTTATGGCAAGAAAGTTCATGCTCAATAATCCACGTACCAAATCCAATAATTCTCAGTTGGGTCATCTGGACAGTTTCTTTTTATAGAAACTGGATGGAGGATGGAGGGTGAAACGTTTCTATAAAAAATAAACTGTCCAGATGACCCAACTGAGAATTATTGGGTTGAGAAGTTTATGTTTATTTGATGGTGATTTCCATCTTTTTGGAGGCTAAATACAAATACAAGGTGAACATTAATTTATTTGTATAGTTTATAGTTTTTTTTTAGGCTTTTATATTGTTTATATCGATATCGAATTATATCGTTATCGACCGAAATTAAGAACTATATCGTGATAAAATTTTTGGCCATATCGTCCAGCCCTAGCTCTAACACACAGATAGTTGTACTCTAACATTGTTCTGACATAGTTTCACAAAATGATTTATGTAGAATATTTTGTTTACCGGCCAAAAGGACGACGTCTTCCAGAGCAGATCCGAGCCAGACTCAGAGAGAGGAGGGGCTGCTGTCCAGCTTCTCGGATGAGATAAATCCTTCACGTTTACTTTTTTTTTGATTAAGTGAAACCTGCGCGTTGCCCAAACGTCTACCCGACTGGAACACCCACTGACACAACACGAAGTAACCATTGCAATTAATTAGAAATTAACAAAAAAAAACAATGTGAAAAATGGACATCCATTAGAACGCGCTCCAACTGCTGCTTAGCCTACCTGTGGGAGGGTCAAAAAGGACAACCCACAGATTGACGTCACATGGGAACTATGTATAGTATAGTTTTGTTCCTCAGCAGAGGCCACGCCTCCAGCAAGAATCGGTTCTCTATGAAGAAACTCCAGACCCTAGTACGAAGCGAAGTGAAGGACAAGTGTCTGGTTTTAACCAGGCTAGTTTCTAGCTCATGTGTCCGAAAAAAGCCTCCTCTGGTCGGACTGACTGTCGCTGCGCGCCCCCTGCTCTGGATGTAGCTGCATTTAGCTGTGAGGTTAGCGGTTTTTGTTTGCAAGATACCGTAACTCATAAACCACACCGCGGATTTTTTAATCCAGCTGATTTCACATTTGGTTAAGCTCAGAGCCCGTTTGCTATAAAGTCAGCTAAGAAATATATTTTTAAGCGTTTATTTAGCTAAATTTAAAGAAAGAAAGCGTCCGACCCGCGTGCATGCAAATCGGTGAACTATTTTTTAAAATCCAGCTCAGACCAGCTGATTTCACATTTGGTTAAGCTCAGGAGACCGTTCGCTATAAAGTCAGCTAAGAAATATATTTTTTCTCGCAAAGAAACAATAGTTTTTACAGTGTTTCCTTGTGAAGTTCTTCATACTCGCTCGCTTCTGTCGCCGCCATTTTAAGCAGGGCAAATGAGGCGCTGACGCGTCGTGTAGCGGTGACGCATAATAGATGCGTATTAAACACCGAAGCGTATTATGTACGTTTTTTTCTGGTTTATTTCCAATAATTGGTCAAAGCGTATTATAGACCGAAGCGTATAATACAACGGCGAATACGGTATATAACGGTGCTACTTTTGTTCCGGAAAATACGGTACCGGTACTTTAATTTCCTGAGTCAGAGTTAAGAGGCTCAAACTTCTTGGAGAACAGTCGAGGACTAAAAGTAAAACAGTGGAACTGAGAGGACTTCCACAAGTCTGCAACTTTACGAGCAACAAACCAAACGTTCATCATTGCCTCAAACTTCCAGCATGTTTATCAGAATGACATCACTTTGGCAAACGTGTCTGTTCAGTGTTGTTCTCCAAACAGTGAAACGTGACCAACCTTTTGGGACGGGCCCTTGCGTGGCCACCGTGTTGCAGCAGAACTTCAGCAGACAGCTGAGCCCGCAGAAGTGTTTGACCTCGCCGAGCAGCGAGAGGCTCTGCTTCAGTTTGCCTTTCCTCCAGCAGCTGTCGCACTTCGCAACCTGCGGGGAAACCGCCGTCAGCATCGCCGCAGTCTGCGCCGGGAGCTTTTAAAGATCCGGTTCGCTTACGTGGCAGAAGAGCATGGTGTATTTGGAGCGGCACTCCTCGGAGCAGAAGTCCTCGATGGAGCCCCCGTACTGAGCCGTCACCAGCTTCTTGGACACGCTGTTGCAGTAAAGGCAGGTGTGGCAGTGTTTGCCCCAGTTCTTACTCAGCTCGTGTCTGAAGAGGAGCCTGCAGCCTGCAAACAGGAAGTGATGTCACTACCAACAAACGTTTGTGCAGAGAGGCGGTCGGACCAATAAATCCCTCTGAAGAGCCTCGTACCATCGCTGCAGAAGTAGCAGTCCTTGTTGTCGATTCTTTTCACCTCCCTGGTGATCTTCTCGATCTTGCAGTACTCGCACAGACTGGTCACGAAGTTGGCCTTCTTGTACTCCATGGAGCAGTCGGCGTTGCAGACAAAGACGATCTTATCCTGCAAACAGACGAGGAACAAGCCCTCCGCTCATCAGCACCACCCAAGCTGCTTTTCACACACTACTTTCATTTAATGTGCAAACATCTCAATAAGTCCTGAGATAATTCATGGAGGATACAATTCTCTGGATTTGGTTTGTGAGATGTCATTTTTATCAGAGTAAGACAAAATTTTTTTTTTATATAATCAGTCACAGAAAACGCTCCTTTTAAAACAGTCCAAACAGATTTGACGTCATTTCAGTTTTCAAACTGAAATTAATCAAAATGTTTTGGTTTGCAAAACATTTAATACAACACGACTCACGGCAACAGTCAGAACGGACGTGACTGTTCTGACTGACAAAGAGTTTTGTTGTTAGTGTAAAAACACCACTTTTTTAAAAAACACATGGTTAACTGTGAACATTTAAAATAAAACGTCGTCATTTGATAAAAAGTAGTCCCCTCCAGTTGTTAAAAAAAAATCAAATCACTTTATTTTAGCATTTTTCTTTAAAAACACTAGTCAGACCGATATATTGGTAGTAGGCCTGTCGCAATAAACAATAAAGCAATTAATCGCATGATAAATGAAAATTATCGACCTCATTTTCATTTATCGGCTTTATCGTTTCTTCAGGTCTCTTTCTACTCAAAACACTGGATGACAAAAGGATCAACTCCGGTGCTCTTCACTGACCCCCTTCCTCTCTCTTTTCTCTTGAAAATCTGTTTTAACCGTCCTAAATCGTGTTTTTGGTTTGTTAAAAGCAGCTAAGCTGAGAAGCTAAGCTACGAGCTAAGCTAACAAGCCGACCTCGGGGGAAAAAACCTCCGTCTTGTCAAAGCTTCAAAATTCACGGTTGAAACCTGTGCCTTCGTGTAAAAAGTTGTTTTTCTCTGCAAAATGAAGCTGAGAAGTTGTTTATTGATTTTTTAAATTAAATATGTGTGAAAAATGTTATGCTAAAGAGTTTAAACCACACAGAGCATCTAGGGGTGGGCGATATATCGAATATAATAATAATAATAATAATAATAATAATAATGTCACATTTTTGTCATCTGTGTATGTTCCCATACAAGACGAAATTTGACTCTGCATTTAACCCAATCACCACCAGGTGGGGCAGTGGGCAGCTATAGAAAGCGCGCCGGGGAGCAATTGGGATGAGGTGTGCTGCTCAAACACACCACAAGTTATGCCGTGACTGGGGTTCGAACCTCGGTCCTTCGGGTCCCAAGTCGGTTCCCCTGCCACTACACCACGCGATGTATCGCGATATTTTAAATGTACGATGGTTAAAATGGCTATATCGTCTATATCGAGAATCCTCCTGCTGTCGCGCGGGCTCCCACTCGCCCCCCTCCTTCTCCTTCACTGAACACAGACCCAGACCCTCCTTCCTGCCTGCAGAAGAGCGGAGCCGCGGAGACTTTCAGCACAAGTGAACACAGCAGATATGAAGAGCGACGCTAGCTGCTGAGGAGGAAAAACAATGTTCTTTCAGATAAAAAATATTTTTGTAGACGATGCTGAAAATAATCCCGACGAAAGGTCGGAACTACGAATCATTTTCACCATTTAAACAGCGGAGTGGAGCATGAACCGTGAAACGGCAGAACAGAGTGTTTTTACAGCTGCTGCTTCCTTAAAGGGGACCACATATTCAAAATTCACTTTTTAATGGGTTTTTTTACTCAACTTTGGGTATTTACTTCATAAAAAAACAGTCCTAAGGCCAAAAAAATGCACCCAGTGGTTTATTTACTCTAAGTAGATTTATTTATCTTTGATAAATACACTTCGTTTCCCACTTCCTGCGGTTTGTGACGTCACAAACCGCAGCCAACCACCTCAAACCTGAGTCCAGCCCCTCACCTAGCAACCCCTGGTTAGGCTCAACCCACTTCTGTATTAAACACATGACTGTTGTTTTTCATGATTTCATCTCATCTTTTGTTTATATGTTCTTAATTTCATGTGTACAGCACTTTGTTGCAGCTGTGGTTTTTTTAAATGGCTTTATAAATAAAGTATAATTGTTATTTTTATGTTTTAGTTCAATTTTTAGTGTATTTGCGATCGCTCCCAACACGCAGCCGGCAAAAATTAAACGAGCGGACCCCCGGCGTAGGGACCGGCGGCAACGGGACCCTCTTCTGGCGCGATGGAGCGGAGCTTCAACTGTTCAGCCTCGCAGCAGCGAGGACCTTCTCCTTACGGATTAATTTACGGGAGACACTTGGGGCCAGTTTACACGGCGCGTATTTTGAGTGTAACCGCTACTTTCTCTTTGCGACTTTGCTTATCGCCTACACGACGCTGCTGGCCCCCCTCTTTGACTCCGATACTTTTCTGACCCTGCTCTCAAGGTGGAACTTTTTCGCTGACCCCCCGCTGATAATGTAAACATCTCCCGTGGAGCTTTTGTGTCAACCACATGCGCGCAGCCCGCATGCGCGGACAGTCTGACATTTCACGTGTCACGTTGCAAAATATAACAGTTTAACAATAATAAACAGTATTTATGTTGGCGTGGGAGATGTAAATTTATCTGAACTACAGTATCTATCTGGACTCGTTACATTTTTTAAACAGTGCGTAACGTGCTGTGAAAATGAAGACACCAGGTTTATTTTTTATTTATTTATTTATTCAGCACCACAAAGTTTACAACACAAACACTGAGAATTAAACTGAACACACTATTAAAACACGTGAACCGAACTGTAACTACGTTAATGAACTGGACTCTTGCTGTGTGTTCATCTGGACCCATCAGAACCGCCGAACCATCAGCCTGTCAACGACAGCTTCTCCACCTGGCAGAAATAAATAAATAAAAATAAAAACTCAGTTGTTGTGTGATCAAAGTAAACACAAGCAAACATTATATTAAGAACGTTGA
>JBBPBX010000629.1:35296-66188 GCA_038048925.1 Garcialebias charrua
ATATATATTTTGCTGAATAGGATGGCAAAAGTTGAAATGAGTGAAAACATAAGCTGAAAATGTAACATTAACATAAAACAGCTAAATAGTAGGTGAAATAGCAGAGAAAGCTGACAATTGCATAAATAAGCTGAAAGGAGCACAACAAGCTGAAGATAGCAGAAAGGAGTTAGGAGAAGCACAATACTGTTCTAGTTAGCAGAAAGAATCTGAAAGGAGCACAACACTGATGAAAAAATATAGCTGAAATTAGCTGGGGGGAAAAAAACGTATAAATGTGTACAAGGCAGTTGAAAGAAGCTGTAGCAGAACGAAATGTGAAAGGAGCAGTAAGAGGTCGTAAAGTAAACAGATCTAAAGATCTGAAGGATGTACAATAAGTCCAATTTATTTTCTAGGAGAAAAAAAGTGGCAGGAAAGGCTAAATATTTCAAAAAGCTAAAGTTGCACCAACACCAGCACTCTTCTCCTGAACATTTTGATGGATGATTTGTTGAAATAGCACAAAAATTGTGGAACAAGAAAGACGCTGAACAATGTACGGAAGAAAAAATGGATCACATCGAGTGAATACTTCATAAACATTCACACAATTATTGGAACTACCAGCTCAAAGACCAGGCATGAACTGGATTAAAACCTTGTGCTATATATCAAGGACTGCAGTGCACAAAGCCTAAAAAGCTGCAGCAGGTTTATTTTAAAGCAGTGGTTCAAATTTCTCTAAATGAGATTCTGAGGAAAGATTGAGAACCGCTGAAAGAATGAGTGCTATACAGAAACAAAATCATCCAACATAGCAGTGACGTTAGAGTAAAATGTATATGTCCCTTGGTTTAAATCTATGATGTAATGAAAGAAAATTATAATAAAAAAGTCACCAAAGGGGGTAAATACTTTTGAATGCCCTATAAAAGTTCTGCAGCCACGTGTGTGTGATGAATGCAATAAGTAATTTTCATATTAACGCATTTATCAACCACACTTTTTTTTAACAAATAAACTGATTAGATTAAATTAATATCACGGGGCTTGTTTTGTAGTTCATTTGTGATACTGCCGAGTTGGTAATTTCCTTTAAAGAGCGACGGAAATGAGGGTGACTAAAATGTCCCTGATGTTATTATATTTTATGTCCCACAGCACTGGACAAAAACACACGCAGAACGTTGCATAATAATGAAAATGTACTTTCTAAAGGGTGACTTCTTTCTCCTGGTCATCTGTTTCAGCTATCATCCCTCTCTGTGTATGCATGCATACACGTGTGTGTGTGTGCGTGTGAGCGGCTAGCTTCACGTCCCACTAAA
This sequence comes from Garcialebias charrua, assembly GCA_038048925.1. Lineage (NCBI taxonomy): Eukaryota > Metazoa > Chordata > Actinopteri > Cyprinodontiformes > Rivulidae > Garcialebias > Garcialebias charrua. The sequence goes on from JBBPBX010000629.1 coordinate 36,607, forward strand.
AGGTCACTTTCAAATGAAATGAAGTAACAAGGGCTGCAGTGAGAAGGGGTGGGTGGCAAGACAGGGAAAGAACAACGTGAGAGATGTTGAAGGGGAAATGAAATAAGGAGGAAATTAGTTTAAAAAAAAGAGTACTGTTTGGGTCATAAGAAGTAATTTTACTGTAAAATACTGCCAACCACAGTTGACAGTATGTTGCTGTATATTCCAAGTATTTTTTACAGTGTCAATAAAATAAAATAAAAACAGACCAAACAGACTTTCAGCTCTAATACTTTTTATTGGCCATAGCCAAAAGGCATGATTAGGACTGTGTCTGGTTGTCTGTAAGCAAAATATCTCACTGGATGGATTTTATTAAAACTCTCAGAAAGTAATGATTGAATAGACAGCCATACTTTTGGGGTTTGCGTTATTCATGATGATCACCAACGCTAAACACAGGATGGCCCAGCACAGAAGAACAACATCATCAGGTCAGAACTACTGGTCTACACTCTTCTTCAGGCCAGCGGTCACTCTTTCAGGGATGAAGATGTTCACATCCTTGATAGAGCCGATCGTTGGTTTAAGAGAGGAGTGAAGGAAGCCATCTTTGTGAAGAGAACTCATCCATCATTAAAACAGACGTCTCTGTGCTGTTATTGCAAGTATCACTCAGACCTCTGTGAATGTCGGGCCGAGATGGGGTAGTGGTAGATCAGCCGACTTGGGACTTTCCCAGGTTCGATTCCCAGCCATTTCCACATGTCGTAGTGTCTCTGAGCAATACATCTAATCTCTAACTGCTCCCCGGGCGCTTACATAGCTGCCCACTGCTCCACCTGGGTGTATCCCAGGTGTGATGGGTTAAATGCAGAGACTAATTTTGCCATTGCATGGGAACACACAATGATGACAACACATAGCACTTTACTATAGCAAGTGGCCATCAGGGCACTAACGATCAATCATTAGACTGATGGTCCTCCTTCATCATGTAAACAGCTAGGTTTGTCTGTCACCATCAGACTGGTTGATCCACTATGAGAATTTTCTATTTGTCAGACTGAGTTTATTGCAGCTTCGCAGACTGACATAGTATTTTGGATAAACGTTTAATCATTTACAAAAGAAGAATCTGTCCAGAGGTTCTGATTTAACTTTGTTGGATTTTTCTACCCGGGTTATTGAGCACGCATCAGGATAAACAGCCTTGCCTACGTCCGCAATCCTGCAAAGCACATGACAGAACATAGCAACAAAACGTACATGCATAAAAACTAATAATATTCATGATCATGCAGTAGATTTCTATAAATAAACATACCCATACCTACAAATATACAGGTAGTCCCCGATTTACGAGCGCTCTGATCTGCGAGGTTCCAGACTTACGAGCTGCACATTTTTGGAAAAAACGAAAAAAATACTGAGTTTTCATGTGTTTTTTCACTACAGTTAGCTAGTTAAGCATATAAACACACGTTTCCGATCATTTTTATGCACTCAAAAGTAGTTTTTAGATGAAAATAGAGTGTTTTTAGGCGCGCTAGCGAAAACCGTTCCAATTTACGAGCGGATTTCCGGATTTACGAGCGAAATGGCGGCCGTTCCAAATTACGAGATTTCCGGTTTACGAGCGCCTCGTTGTAACGGATCTCGCTCGTAAATCGGGGACTACCTGTATATACATATACATACATAAACATTTATATTCATATATCCATCTACATATCTGCATATATAATAATAATAATAATAATAATAATAATAATAATAATAATAATAATAATAATAATAATAATAATAATAATGTCACATTTTTGTCATCTGTGTATGTTTCCATACAAGACGAAATTTGACACTGCATTTAACCCAATCACCAACAGGTGGGGCAGTGGGCAGCTATAGAAAGCACGCCGGGGAGCAATTGGGATGAGGTGTGCTGCTCAAACACACCACAAGTTATGCCATGACTGGGGTTTTGAACCTGGGTCCTTCGGGTCCCAAGTCGGTTCCCCTGCCACTACACCATCTACATATACATCCCTGCATCCATTTGTGTGTGGTTGTGAGCATGCATAAGTGGATAAGGTTCCTCCAATAGAACATTTAATAGCGACTGTGAAGCATCAGAGATCCCCCAAAGCCCGAGGCAGATGAAGGAGCGATCAAAGCCCAAGACCCCAGGAAGGACCCCGAGCCCAGAGTCCCCAGGGCCACCCGAACAGGGCGAGCCACTCGCCCACTCCCCAGATCCGACCAAGGGGAAGAACCGGACGAACCCCACCAGTGACCACATACAATGACCCCCCGGGGTCAATTGCGACAAATTCACAGGCCCCCGCTGGAGCCTGCTGTTTGCCTTGTGCTCTTTTTGTGGATATATATATATTTTTTGTCTTACTTTCTCTTTTCTTTCTCTCTATTAAAAATAATAATAATACATATCGGAGTGAGAGGATGGCTATAAGGTGAGATGGGAGGCCATCTATAAATGGAAAAAAAAAAAGGATAAACAGCCTTAGTTTATCAGATTCTGAGCTTGGTGTGGTAGTAGCTGCCATAGCTGTCATTTCTAACCCAGGCCCCACCTGCCCCGAATGGATAATGTGCTGGATGGGCGGGTCAGGTCGGGTCAGTGTTGGGCTTTTAATTAGGTCAGCAGATCAGCCGCGATCCAATTACCGGTATATGGTAGCATGGCCTGCCATACAAACACCAGCCGCACACAACCATTTCACCGCGAGCTGACTGGCCTTGAAAGAGGTAAAAAGTTAAATTAAGCTTCAGAGGTTGTTTTTTTTGTTTGTTTTGTTTTTTGAATGTCCAGAGGACCAGACTTAGCTTTTTTAGATTTTTCTACCTGGATTATTGAGCATGCATCAGGGTAAGCTTCAGATAGGACTACACTTCCAGGAAGTGATCCATCACCAAAATGGACATTCATTCAGTCGCTGCACTCAGCGGACGCGTGCGGCCGACGATCCAAACAGGTGAGATCCCAGAGCAGATCATGTCAGGGTCCGGGTCTGAATAATGCAGAATGCAGGCAGAAACAGAGGTTTAATGCTTTTTGACGGCCTTGAAAGGACAAATACCCCCCAGCTTTTATCTTCTGGCACTTGTTTCAGCCGCACCTCTCTGACCGTTAATATCTAATTAAAAATGTCAGGTTTTTATTTTCGAGTTTGTATCTGTAATTACTGTTAATTAGTCGGATCGGGAAGGGTTCAGAAATTATGGCTGCGGGCTGGGGCCGGGTCAGATCAGATTTTTTGGGCTCAAATGCAACTCTAGTAGCTACACATTCCAAGAGCTAACAGACTGGGTGCGTTTTTTTTGCTAAACGCTTTGCAATATTTGATCTTATTTGATCTTTGATTTTAGTTGCACTTTGTAGCACTTTGAGATTTTTGTTAATGAAAAGTGCGTTATAAATTAAATTCATTATTATTTTTATTATAATTAACTTTTGGAGTCAAACTGCTTGGTCTGTCAGCAAAATATCTCACAAATCACTGAATTGATTCTCTTAAAATTCTATTTTTTTTTCCCTTAGAAAGATGGCATCCCTTCTCACCTTACAGCCATCCTCTTCACACCATTATTAATTTTTTGAATCTTAAAATTCTTAGAAAGTAATCATTTGATGCACATCTGCTAACTGATTAACTTTTGAACTCAGTCCAAATCAAGATGGCTGCCACAGTTACTCGGGTTTAGGTAACACAACCGTGACTGTACCTCATAAAAATGAAAATATATTGAACTAAAATTTAACAAGGAAGCAATTAGTTATTCTCCACACCTGCTCTGATTGTCATAAATGAATAACTTGCACAATACCTTGCGTAACATTATATTGAATTTTTTATCTAAACGGTCATTCTTTTATTCTCAGCACAAGTTAGTTTAAAACTCTGACATGACAGACAGATGATTTGCGTTCCTTTAAAGATGGCTAAGTCTTTAATTATGCCAAAAAATGGTCCATCCGAAAACCTTGTGTGGCTTTGTGATTGCGACAACAACCATTCTTGATTAAATCATCGTGAATTTGTCTCTGCAAGATGAGTGCGTGGCGGGGAGAACAACAATGCAGGTAGCAGAAAGAATCCTTTTTAATGAAGTATTCTGCTAATAAAACACAAATCACATGACATTTGTAACCCATCTTTCAGCTCTTGGCAGCGCTGCTCAAACTGTAATCTGCGGTGTTCCCCTGTGTTGTGTGTCTGTTCGGTGTGCGCTTGTGTGAGCCTGACCCCCAGAGGTCACAACCCCCCTGGGTAATGGCTCCATTAGAAAGACAGAGAGCTGCCCTCCTGGTTCAAACGCCACGGTTTTCTCCATTTCATTCTCCTCTTTCCTTCGTCCTCCCTCTTGTCTTTTTCCCCTCCCTTGATGTCCCGAGTCCCTCTCCTCCTCGTCTTTCTGTCACCACGACCCTTTGTTTTTGCTCCTCGTGTGACGCGCAGACATGTATGACATACAGAAACAGCAACACGACAAGATGCGTCCTGTCAGCTGGCTCATCAATCTATCATGAGCAATTTCATCAGGCTGACCTGGGAGTTTGTGTGTGTGTGTGTGTGTGTGTGTGTGTGTGTGTATGTGCATAAACAGGAATGACCTCGCTGGCCTCGTGTTGGAGACTGTTATTAACCCTCTTACCCTCTTCTTGTTATCTCTCCCACCACTCACGTCTTGTGTGTGTGATTTTTTTGGGGATGTTTGTGCGGATCTCTTTGCGGCTGCCATTCATCTCAATAACTCACCGTTCTGCTGGAGGACTCAAACCCGTGATTAGTGTGGTCAGTTTCAAGTGCCGTCTCTTTGCAGCTCTTTAATTGCCTCTTAAAAAGCTTTTTTTCCCCCTCCATAGTTCTTGTTTTAATGCGGGTCAGCATTAAAATAGGTCAGTATGAGAACTTCTTGCAAGTGAATTTAATTTGAACGCTAAACTCTCTTTAATATTTGAACTTTTTCTGTTGTTTCTTTTGTTAGTCCAGTGTCTCAATGGGCTGCTCATGTTAGAGATCGGTTGGTGACTCGAAATTGTGAGAAAATAAACAATTTTTTTGCCGTTTTGAAAATTTTGAGTGAAGTTGAGCAGTATTTCATACTGTTGCAATCTGAGCAGATCTTTCTTTGAAAACCGCTGCTTCTTTTTGTGTTCATGGCTTGAAAAATTGTATTCTAGGCTGTGATTTTTTTTTTTGGACCCAGGTCATGGATTGTTTTGAACAAATAAACCTTTGTAGCATATTGCAGTAGTTTCTTATGGTACGTCCTGACCAAACGCGTTTTCAACGGCAGGAACGTCCAGTTTACATGCAAAGTCAATGGGGGACGCACCTCCAGCCACGTCTTGGCGTCGCGCGTCACGTGACGTGCGTGTTGAGCGTGCTGGAAAAGCGTTTTCCGTGCACGTGAACCCGCGTCAGCCTCCAAGCACGCGTTGAACATTGCTGAACGTTTTCGCCGTTCAAACGTTCAAACGCCGTTCAACTCTGGTTGATCAGGGAGAGTCGGGGGGGAGTCGGGGGGGAGGAGAGAGGGGGACGCGGAAACGAGGGGGCGCGCGCACTATGTGACGTATTGGGACACAGAAAAAACCCGCGGAGTCATGGACTATGGAAGAGAAATCTGTGTGTTCGCGACAACTCCTTCACGACCAGTCAAGTCTGCTCTCTACAGAGACTGGCAGAGTGCAGTGAGGAACTCGTTGTACTGGTAAGCTCCTCCCACACCCCCCGCCGCCGCAGCTTCTCGTTCTGGTCAGGACACAACTGGGTCCAGTGCGTCCACTTGCGTGCGTGACGAGCCTTTTTGCCGTTGAAAACGCGTTTGGTCAGTACGTACCATTATTACGGTGGCGTGTCGAGGTTCTGGGTGGAGCGTGGTTGCAGCACATCTATGTCATGAAGCCCACTTACGAAGGTGTTGGTCATTCTGAATTTGAAGCATGCTGGCCTCCTGCTGAGGTTATGACTAGGCCTGTTGAGATAAAGAATAAATAAATTAATTGCATGATAAATGAAAATTATCAACCTTGTCATTTATTGGCTTTATCGTTTCTTCTATTGTCTCTCTTTCTACTTAAGACACTCTATGACAAAAGGCTCAACTCCGGTGCTCTTCACTGACCTTTCTCTTTTTTCTTTAAAATCTGTTTTAACCATCCAAAATTAAGTTTTTGGATTGGTAAAAGCAGCTAAGCTGAGAAGCTGGGCTACAAGCTAAGCTAACAGGCCGACCTTTGGAAAAAACCTCTGTCTTGTCGAAGCTCCAAAATTCATGGTTGAAACCTGTACCTTTGTGTAAAAAGTTGTTTTTCTCTGCAAAAACAAGCTGAGAACTTGTTTACTGATTTTTTTATTAAAAGCTTTGTGTGAAAAATGCTATGCTAAAGAGCTCAAACCACACCGAGCATCTGCCATTTTTGAAAACTGAAAAAAAGGAAGGAGAGACAGGCCATGTCACGTCAAGGGACCTCCCTCCTGTTTTTCTTAAAAAGACACACTGCTTGCTCCCTCACTATCCATCATTTGGTTCAAACAGTCTTATACTGCCATCTGGTGGTCAAAAAAGGTATTACACACAACACTTTAACGTTTCTTCTTAAATTTTACAATAATTACTAATTATCATCAAATTTCAAACAATATTATCGTTTATCACAATAATTCTTGAAACAATTAATCACCCAGCAACATTTGTTATCGTGAAAGGGCTAGTTACTTGTTCAAAAAAGCTTTCGGTGTGTAACTTTTATTACTTTTGGTATTTTAGTATGTAGCATTTTTATTTCCATTGCCTCCTTTTATTGCTGTTGCTTTTATTTTATTTTCCCTGATTTATTGTACCGGTTTTTATCTTTTCTGTCCTGTTAAGCACCTTGGTCAATGCAAGGCATTGTAGGAAGGTGCTATACAAATAAAGTTTATTATTATTATTATTATTATTATTAGTTATGACCATGAATGCGATAAAAAGTAATGGAAACTCCAAGTGCAGATGTGAAAACTATGGCGGTACTGTCATGGTAGCATTTTTCTAGTACGCATTCTGACTTGGTCCAAGAGCGCCCCACCAGGGTGGACACAGAGCATGATGATTGTGAAGAAAACATCTTGACGACATGGAAAATAACAGGAAAAGATAAGTAATGCACGAACCTGTTTTTGTTGTGCTTTGGGTCAACAATACTGAGAGCTTAGAAACTTTTATTTATTTATTTTCCAAAACTTTTCTTCTAAGACTTGACAATCTGAGATATTAAGATACAGATCAGACTGATTATGTGCTTGCTAGACGCCACAACAAACAAGTCATAAATAAATACCAGCTTTTCTCCATCTGGCTGTTTTTGTCCCGACTCCTAAACTTTTTTTTGTTGTGAAAAAGCTAAATAACTTAGAGGAAATTATTTTATGTGGCACAGTAGAACAGTGGGTGGAGCTGCCACCTCTCAGTGAACAGGTCGCACTGGTTCAAACCCTGTCCGGGGACCTTTTTGGGTGGAATTCGCATGTTCCCCTTGTGCATGCGTGGATTTTCTCTGGTACTCCAGTTTCCTCCCACAGACCAAAAGCATGCATGTTGGTCTGATATGTAAATTATCTGTAGGTGTGAGTGAGAGAGTGAATGGTTGTTTGTCTCATTTGTCTCTGTGTGTCCCTGTGATGAACTGGAGACATGTCCAGGGTGGCCCCCGCCTCTCACACAGTGATGCTGGACATCGGCACCAGTGACCTCCATGCCCCAAAAAGGAAGAAGCAGGTAAAGATAATGGATGGATAGATTGATTTGTTTTAGGACAATATTTACTGCAAGAAAACATCAGAAAAAAAAAAAAACTTTATTATGTTTATGTTTATCTAATATTGGACAGGCACAGCTGATGAACTGTAGGTCAGCTTGGTTTATAATGGTCGCCATAGCTAATTTATCTTAACAAACCTCAATCATTTCTACACCTGTTGACATGGTGTAGTAGTAAGTGAGACTCTTCCTCAACACATATTTTAAAGCGCTGACTGATTGGTCGAGCTTATCTGACGAAAACACCGTATTTAAGACATTTTCATTTTCAGGTGAAATGTGATCTCTGATAGAATTTTTTGGGGGGCTGAACATGGCATCATTGCTTAGGAAAGCACGTTCCAGAAGATGTAAACTCTTTCAAATTTATTTCAAAATATATATTAAAGAGACACAAAATTCAGTTCAATCCAATTCAGTTTATTTATATAGCCCCGAGTCACGACAGAAGTCCTCTCAGGACACTGAACAGAAACATTCATATGAATTAAAAAAGCAAATTAGTAAAATGCAAAGGTGGGCACCACTAATTAAAATCAAAAAAGGCATTCAATACAGAACAACTGGACTTTATTTGTAACAAACAAGACGTTTCGCTCATCATCCGATAAGCTTTCTCCGAAACGTCTTGTTTGTTACAAATAAAGTCCAGTTGTTCTGTATTGAATGCCTTTTTTGATTTGATCATGTCCTGGACGACTGAGAATCTACACCAGCACACCGCTAATTAAAAAATTAGTTCCACAATTTCTAAAACGCTTATTAATTTTTTTAGGTCCACAATTTCAAAAGCACAAATGTCTTATGAAAATTAGGGGAAGCTAATCTAATCCGCTATTTATATANTATATATATATATATATATATATATATATATATATATATATATTAGGGATGCACCGATCCACATTTCTCACTTCCGATCCGATACCGATACTTATTAACTCAGTATCGACCGATACCGATACTTTCCCGATCCGATACTGTTCAGGTATTTGACTCTGTATAATGGAACTTTTGCACCCAAACTATTCATTTTAACATTGTGTGAGATAAACCCAATGAAGACACTCTTAAGCCTTACAATAGGGAACCCCCTATTGTAAGGCTTAAGAGTGTCTTCATTGGGTTTATCTCAGACAATGTTAAGAAGGGCAGTCACAGAATGTGATTGAACACAAGTGCTCTTTGAAACTGGATCGGAAAAGTATCGGCAGGTTTGATCCGATACCCGATACTTAAATAATGCTGGTATCGGATACCGATACCGATACTGGATCGGATCTGCCCCATCCCTAATATATATATAATATATATATATATATATATATATATATATATATATATATATATATATATATATATATATATATATATATATATATATATATATATATATATATATATATATATTTATATATATATATATTTATATATATATATATATATATTTATATATAGCCGGCAGCGTTATCAATATTTGCACTACACTGCCAACTGAAAAGTAACAAAAATGATCCTAAAAGGATGAAATTACAAAAATCAAAGGATTTATTTAATACTTTACGTACATATATTCTATTCGGCCACGAAATTAACAAAAAATAGAATGATCTTTTAATCCCTAAAACCACGTTTAAATCTCAAATACACGGGTGTGTCGCCACCGCATTTATACATAAAGTAACCGACTCGCCGTCGAATGGTCGACACAAAACACACAATAAACTCCTCCGGCCACGTTAATTTGGCTTGAAACAGCGGTGTTATTTACGGATTTCATTAGTAACCCAGCACTACCGGTGTAACAGGCAGACACAGTTAGCGTCTATAGGTAGTCAACAGATTTAATGAAAAGTAACTAAAATACATAAAAATAACGACTCACCGTCGAATGGTCATCACAAAACACACAATAAAATCATCCGGCCACGTTAATTTGGCTTGAAACAGCGGGGTTATTTACGGATTTATGAAGACACCGAGCGCAGCCAGCTACAGAATTAGCCCCTGAGTTCAACTATGACCCGGAAGTTGTCAAGATGGAATAGTCCATTTTTAGTAGGGGGATAAAGAAATCGACCGTTTTTTTTATTGCGTATTTAATGATCGTTTTCATCGTAACTATAATTATTTTTATGTTAAATGTACATTAACAAGCATGAGCAATGTTAGTGATGTAGGTGACTGCACGGGGCGAGGCGGGGCCGGGGCCACTGCTGAAATGGGACCCCCAGGCATTTACCTACATGGTAGAGCCGAGTCTGTTCTCAGCTCTGCCCCCCTCCCCCTCACACCCTTTCCTCCTCTGCTGTTTACGGTGGGGAAAAAGGTAAAAAACAAGCAGCATAAGAGCTTGTAAATAAGTTTATTGGTTTTTACTGATAGATAATTAGTTATTAGCGGTACTGCATTTTAAATAAAAATAGCACAAATCCGCTTATGAATTATAAAAGTTAGTCAATTCACAAAAACGCTGACAAAAAGTTTAGGTCCACTGTAAGCGGAATAGCGCTTTAGCGCTCTCTAGCGGTCTGTGCCCACCACTGGTAAAATGTATTTATCTAAGGAAGCCAGCAGATTGCGTTGAATCTACTTCGTCGCAGTCTCCCATCCTGAGCAAGCACATAAAACAAGCTGCAGATTTAACACAGCAGTCATTTAAAAGTATTCTAACAAATTAACCAAACTTTAGTCCATTTTTGCTGATTTCGGACTAATTACTTATCTGCTAAATGCACAGTCCAGATTCAAAATGACCACAGAGTTCTTCTTTTTATATATTTTTTTACATTAGTCTGTGCCCCTTGGTGGAAAGCGGAGTTAGTCACAGAAACTGAGTAAGCTTGCTGTGGACTCTGCAGTGTGTTTAGAAGTGCACGGCAGCCTCCACACAACCCACTGCACGCCAGCTTAGACCATTCTGCTGACTCGTCTGTCCAAACACAATTACTTTAAAGGAGCGCAGTGTGTGTGTGTGTCAGTGTGTGTGTGTGTGAATTGGTAAATGAAAGAAGAAACCTAGTTGGAGCTCCTCATCTCCCTCACTCATCTCTTCTGTGAGAGAGTGTGTGAAGATTTAGGTTTCTCCTTTTCTCTGACGAAGCCCGACAGTGACATCACACAGCGCTTCCCCAGGTTACTGCGGCACGGCTTGTCAGCCCGCAAGAAAGAGGAACAGAAATGAATCTAGGTGAAAAAGTTTTATTTTTTATTTTTATTTATTTAAGGAGTGTTAGCAAAAACAGGGTGTTGAATGTGACAAAACACTGAGAAAGAGATGATATTCAGTGTTTTGGTCTGAGGAACATAGCCTTCTGCATTGCAAGGTGCTACATTTGTTAGGAGAAAGGCAAAACCTGCAGCGATTGTTGAAATTATTTATACTTTTATATGGATACAATGGAGACACTGAGGCCTGAATAAAGACTTGGTGCTGCAGCAGAATGAAGAAATGCATCCCCGTTGGCTAGTGTGTCACTGATGAGCTCATCTGCCCGAAAAGAAGGAAAAAGTGGAACTTGTGTCTCAGACGCTCCCTGCAAATGATTCACGTCAGATGTGTTACACTTTCAGTTTGCTCATTAAAAAGCCAGGTTTAGATTTGAGCACTCTATTAATAGAAACAAACATCAAGATGTATTTATAGGTATAAGTGCTGTTTAGTTCAGGGCTTCCCTTTTTTTTTTTTTTTTCAGGTTTTGACACAAAACAAAAGCAGTATATGTGTGTGACCTGACTGAACCATGCACATGTTGCTCATAAGCTAATGAACAAAGTTGTCCTGGAAACAAAAAAAAAACAGTGTTAACCATTTTATGACTCCCAGTTTTATTTCAAGGTTCTCTGTTGTCATACGCATCACATGTGGTACATGAGGTGGAACGGCATTGTGAACTCAAGGACCCAGTTAAACCCCAAAATAGCAAAAAATAAAATAAAGTGCAAAAAGATACAATATATAAGGATCTAAGATATATGCAAAACACTGAACATGTAAAATTGTTATACATTTTTTTCTTCTTTCCGCTGCTCCCATCATCAGGGGGTCGCCACAGCGAACTGTCGCACCAAGACTTGGTCATTGTTTTTACGCCGGATGACCTTCCTGACACCACCACAGACAACTGAGCTACCACAGCCCTCTGTGTGGAGCAGGGAGCTGCTATCTAGTGCACCTGGAGGAGCAGGTGGTGGGGGTTAAGGGTTTTGCTCAAAGTGGGGCAAATGAGGGTGGAGGCAAGTGTGGGTGTTTCACCTATCCCACCCACATTTTGATGTTGTCATTACCGGGAGTTGAACCAGTGATCTTCCTATCACGGGCCCACCTTCTCTTACCTATGCACCACCACTCCCTCATATTGTAATATATAATAATAATATATAATAATGTAAAATAATACAGTATATGAAACAGAAGCCCAAACATGAGTCTATAGTGAGCAGTTTGGTATGCATAAAGCAGCTTAAAGGCAAGAGATCAGCAGCATGGATAATCAGCAGCACAGATAAGTCACATGTGACCAGTTAAAGTGGCATTAAAGTGGTTTTTATTTTCTTACAGTGATTATCCTAGTTAGGGGTTTATGAGTTTTTCCTGTAACATTTATAACAAGGATCATACTATTATCACTTTTAAGTTATGTGTGTGGTTACCACGGTGATCTAAATAAGCCACTGGCTGCATCATTAGAACCTGCTATGCCATGATGTAACCTCATGAAAAGCCTTTAATGAAAAACTCTTTGAGGATCACAAACAAAACATAACTTGCTTTTGTATTCATGTATTTTTTTTTTTTTTTTTTTGAGACCTGAAGGGCAGTTTTGAGAGCAGGATAGTTGACATTATCAGTATTTTACTGTTCTTTAAATAAAAAAATTTAAAAAATTAAACAATCATCAGCACTTTTTGTGACATGTACCTATCAAATCAGCCAGTGAAGCAGGTCAACCGCCGCCTGCAGACTCGCCTCAGGACGTGCACACATACACGCTGTACACACACAAGCACTGTACATGCGTTTGAGTCATCATAATGACACACTGAATAAGATCTCGCACACAATTGCTGGTGATGTTACATCATCGTGTTTCCACAAATTCACGGCAACGCGCGGAGAGTTGATAACGACGTTGAATGTAATCGAGAGGAAAAGGAGGGGTTGGATCTGTTACATACACATACAATTGTTTCACTTTATTGTGAGACCTTTAGTTTGTCGTTGTTGTTCTTCTTCGCACAATGCAGCTGCATTGACTCTGTGTTCATCGGTTTGTCTTTCACAATCAGTGCATCAAATCACGCGCTTTGATTTCCCAAGACAGACACACAAACAACGAGACACGTTGCAACTCTACATGTGTATGCATGCCCATTTAAACAGCATGAAGTCGAAGCAGTAGACGGGAGTGAAAGATGAGGAAAGGTTGAGGAAAATCAGAAGGATCCAACGAGAGAGGAGAAAGATAATGAGACCCTATAGAGCGCTGGGAGACAAAGATAAATTGTGTAATTATATCACTTTTTTCACTCTTTCATGTGTTTGTCTTTTTTTTTTTCTTCTTTCTTTCAAATTAGATAGTGATTGTGGAACTCTGTGTTGGAGATGATTTTCGCAGCGGTTTCTAATTTTGAAGCACTATTTAGGCTCATTGTGCTCAGACACAAAGGCAAGATGATGACGCTGCTCCCTGTCATGTAAAATCTGTTATGGGAGGACGTGGGGCTGTCCTTCCCAAGTGTTGGACACTGTGTCTTTTTAGGGGGAGAGACGGGGGCAACAAACCTACTGTTCTGTGAAAAAGCCCCAGGGGAGTGGAGGTGACAGATAACATTTTCCAATGTGTTATCTTCCAAAGCTTCCCTTTCACATTCAGCTCAGAGGTCACAGCTCCAACATCTGCCGGACAGTTCTGCAAGAGTTCACATATTTAGATGTGCCTGCCAGGTCTGCAGCTCACAGCACCTCCTTCTGGCTTTTTTAAGATCTTATGAGGAAAATACATTCTATAATTTTGTATAGGGTCAGTCCATTGAGTTATATAATACCATTTGCGTGTGCACTGTCCACCCCACTCGTTTACATTTGTGACATCATGGAGAAGCCAAGATGGCGTCCAAAACGGCAACTGCTCACTGCCGACAAAAGATATGTTTATTAACAGCACGCCCAACAAGCTCTGTGTCATAAATTGTTTGTAATACCATTACAATAATTCAATATAATTCATAAATATTGATAATTTTATACAACAATCATGTGCTAAAGCTAGATGTTATGTATGGATAATGTACTGTATTCTGTCTAACTAATGATCTAATCTTAACCTAAAGTCTGTCATTAATTAAAGACTGACGTCTAATGATTTCAAGACTTTTTAGCTAGTTTAATAATTGTGACTTCAACTAAAAGTAAGTAAGTTTATTTTGACTGCTCCCTTCTTCAGGGGTCACCCAGTGACATGAAGTCAGGGGAGGCAGGTGAGGCAGTGCCTCTCCTGTCATCATGACAAGTAAGATACAAGGATAAGAGAAAATGCATTTGACTGTTCTATAAAACTGTTTTCTGAAATATTTCAACACTCCAATGGTCAAATCACAGAATATATGCATTGCCAGTTCAGACAACATGGGGTGAGGCAATGTAGTGCTGTGATTCACCTCTGGGGGCGCTGTGTCATATTCAGTATATGAAGTAGGCAGTTGGAGCATGTCCATTGCTGTCTCTCTTTATGTCGCTAATATACATGTTTGATTACACATGTGCTACACATCCTGATGTTCTACAGTCTGTCTAATATATTGAATTAATGTGTGGGACATGTTTCTTCTTTCTAATCGGTCATAAATGCACGCTGAAAATACACAGAGTGAGGCAGAAAGTACTGTGCCTCACCGATAGGGGGCAGTGCTGCCCCTGTGTGTTCTTCGGTTACGCAGAGGGACGGGGGGTGGAAAATCATATTTCAAAACTAAAGGATTTCTAAACTCATCGTTTTTCCAAACTTATTCATCATAAAAGAAAGTTAAGATCATACTTTTTTTATTATTATTATTTAAAGAGAGGAGTATGGAGTTGATTAAAGCATAATTAGATGACTTTAACAAAAGACTACATTGAAATATAAGCTTCTAAGTTGAGTTCATATATGTGAGCATCCGATTCCAGACAGTCAGTGTTTCGCCTGTCACAAAGCTCACCGCACGTCACTCAGGTCACCAGCGAGCAAACTCGCATGAAAGATTTGGCAGTTCTGTTTTACACCGGATGCCATTCCTGATGCAACCTGAACTCAAACCCACAACCTCAGGATTACAAGACCGCAGCATTAACCACCGAGCTACAGCAGCTCCATAGGACAATAAAGCTGACTTCAAATAGCAGATTAATTTGAAAGTAACTATTTTAACATGTAAATTGTGTTTATGTAGGCTCTGCTGCAGCTAATTGCAGTGATCAGTGTTTAATCTATACATTAGCTTAAAAAAGTAAATTTTCAGAATTCATGCAGAGAGCAAAGGATGAATTGTTACCAGAGCCAAAAGCAGCTCGTACTATTTATTAATTTGTACTAAACTGTAGCATGATTCAGTTTGCACAGCAAAGCAATATCTGCCACAGAAGCTACTTTCTACTAACTAGTTCAATAATTAACAGCCATTGCATCAGCTTTATAGACTATTTTTAAACTGTTTTATTGTTAGCTTTGATTCTGTTTGGATCACATTCACACTGAAGTAAATAAAATAAAATCTGCTGACTTGTAAAAGGAGACACATTTTCTCTCTTCTCTTCTAACTTCCTTAGCACAAACAACTTTTTGGCATTTTTAGATTTTCTATACATGCTAATAATATATGATTATTATATTGCATACATTTTACAATTATTTTTGACATTTTTTAATATACCATAGTCAGCCCTTCCTCTGGGCTATTTAGTCAAAACGTCAAGTGACGGTTGGCAGTTTTGGTAATGGCCTCTGTTTCTACAGTGAATCACAAGGTCACATGACCAGTGAGCCTTTTCACGTTTTATAGAAGTCTGTGCAGTCAATATATGCCAGTAAAGCAGCTTGATTAATTCAACAATGTTCAGTCAGGTCATCTGGTCTTTTTTTTTGTTTTGCTGTCCTTCATCCAAAGAACTTCTTCAGTCTGAGGAGCCACCAAACAAAATAAATCCCACAAACAGCATACTAGCATAGTAGAAAAACTTGATTAATGACTGAATTATGAATGAACAAATGAACTTTATTTAAAAAAGGGACAACTCAAACCTAAATGTCACCATTTGATGCGCTGTACCAGATTATAGCAAAAGCTAATCCGCATCTGCAGTCCAATTAAGGATTTAACATGCATTGTTATCTTTCATGTCAGGGTTTTAAACTAAAATCTAATTATTGCTAATATAAGAAAGTGCAGCTGTTTTGATCAAACCTAGTAAATCTTGTGTGATACTGGGAGCTCTCGTGCGATCAGATTGTTTGTTGGGGATAACGCTCAGCTACTGCCAGTGGTGGGATGCAACAAAGTACAAGTACTTCATTACTGTACTTAAATACATTTTTCATGTATCTGTACTTTACTTAAGTAGAGTTAAACTTGGGTACTTTCTATTTTTACTCTAATACATTTTACATTAAGTATCTGCACTTTCTACTACACTATATTCACATAATGCATTGTGTTACAAATTACATTCACGTTGCATTTTTTAATTTTCTACTTTGTTTGTTAGTTTGAAAGTAACCAAGGGCGAGAGGGGAGTTGGTCCATTGAATCACTGCAAAGTGGACCGGTAACGTTAGACCCACCTTCAAGAGGAGCTGGGCCAATGATGTATGTTCTGTTATATATGTCATTGAGCTGGGCACATCCACAGCATCACTAACACACCCAAAATGGATTCCACTGCAGAGAGGCAGCCAGAAGATACACACCACCCATGGCCTTCTTGTAAGACTTCTGAATGACTATTGAAAGACTGTTCAGTAGAGCAGGACCGATTTTCTCCCAAAAGAGTCAGAAGCTGTGTTTCCATCCATTTTCATTTCGATTTTTGAGCTAATTTTTTGAAATCTCGCAAATATGTAAATACAAATTAATGCGAAGCAGAAGTGTTTCCATCTGCTGGCTTGAAGCGCATCTACCAAGCCACGCACAGCGTCATTACGTCAGACGTCAGCGTCATTACGTCAGACGTCAGCGTCATTACGTCAGACGTCAGCGTCATTACGTCAGACGTCAGCACTGCGCATGTCTACAGTAAACAGGAAGTAGCAGTTGAAAACAGAACCTGGCCACACATCTCGTCAAAATGGAGAGAATATTTCAGGTACGTGTTGCTATCGGTCGAGTTGTATTTATTCTGTCATACAAACTAGTTTTAGCGATGTTACATGTTGTCCGGAGCGGAAACAGCTGATCAGTCACGTGACGTGAATGTTCGCTTCGGCAGCACGAGTCGGCAAATGTGTTTCCATCTGTCGCTGTGCGCATCTGCTCATTTTCGAACATCCCAAAAACCACCTCAAGCGAGCGTATAAACTTTTTGGCGAACTTGAGAAAGTAAATACGGATTTTGCCGTTTCCATTAAGCTTTTCTGCTGTGATACTTCAAAATGCGCACCTAGAAACCTTGATGGAAACACGGCTACAATCACAAGTCCACATGTGAACTGTGTCACAGAGTAAACACAATAAAAACGTGTATTATCTGCAGCATTGTTCATTAAAATGGCTCAACACTATGTATTACGGTACAAAAAATCTACATACGGTAGGGACACAATGATATTTAAAATGTAATAGATTCAGCAAGTACTTTTACTTTTAATACTTTAAGTATTTGTAAAATCAAGTACTTTTACTTAAGTAAAAACATTAATGTGGTACTTCTACTTTTACCAGAGTATTTTATTGTCTGTTTATTTGTACTTTTAATTAAGTACAGCGCTTGAGTACCGTACTTTCTCCACCACTGGCTAACCCATGCCAGGTTTTAACTCAGCATCCATAAAAATGATTCTCTTACAATAATTGTTGATTTTGCTAAGTGTAATTAGCTGTGGCAACCATTTTGAATCATGTGGTCTCCCCATGTTAGTTTACTTTCTCAGAGTTACGTTAAAATCACTCCGGTGGTTCATGAGATAACTGACAGGCAAACAATTTTAAAAAAAGACCACTCCATACGCACACACACCCCAAAGAGCAATCACATGACCGCCTGACTCATTTTAAAGGTGGGCAATAATTAGCTTAACCTTTGAACACGTCTCCTTTTTAATAGCTCCTCTTGTTGGATGAAGGGGGATCAGGTCACGCAGCATCCTGCAGAACTCTCCAGGGTCCGTCCTTCAGGATCGGATCAGCAGCAGAAACACTTGGCTTTTGTAGCAACTTTTAAAAACCCTGCTTCTGTCACCTAATTGTTCTCTGGAGCATCGAGCCACAGCCTCTGCATCTACTCACGACACCTCGATGGCTTTAATTGTTTAACTGAAGTGATTAAACCTCGCGAGCTGCGTCTGAAGCCTGGCATCTCCGTATTTAATAACTTCCAGGCTTTGCCACGTGTCGGGCGTCGGGGTAGCTGAAGTTTATAAAACAGCACTTAACTGCGGGGACATTTGCGTAATGTCTTATTTGACTCTTGAGGGAGCCTTTCAAGGATGGAACAAATTAGAAGTGGAAGTCTGCATCACGAAACGGGGATGTGGAGTTTGATAGATGGATGCATTTAGCAGAGGGGGAGGGTGTGTAAACTGCTGCTAGGTTGCATTAGGGGAAGAAATGTTGGATGCAGCCTTTGTTGGAGTTTCTCTTTTACTTGGTAAAAAAAACAATTGAAGAGGAGCATATTGACTTCTAAGCTCTACTAATTAACCATCATATTTTTTTTTTCAATTTTACCACACCTTCTACAGTAGTTTGCTGCTTCCTCAGACTGGAATCAAATCTTGAAGTTGAAGGATTTAGTCTCTTTTCATGTTTTTAGGGCCATTCATAATCAGTTTGTAAATGTTTTAATTGATAATTCTAATTTAGTCCCATTTACATTTTTTATGGATGTTGTTGTTTATGTTTTGTTTCCATCATGTATTTTAAAAGTGTTTTGTTATCTGTGGTTGTATAATTGGTCATTTTCTGGACTGGGCTGATGGAGTGGTGGTTCGAGGTTAGAGAAGGTGAGCCTGTGATCGGAAGTTCACAGTTCAACTCCTGGTACCAACAACATCAAAATGTGGGTGGGATTGGTGAAGCACCCACACCTGCCTCCGCCCTCATTTGTCCCTCTCTGGGCCCTTGAGCAAGGCCGTTAACCCCCACCATCTGCTTCCCCAGGCACCGTATATATCAGCTCTCTGCTCCACACAGAGGGCTGTGGTAGCTCAGTGGTCTGTGGTTGGAAGGGCATCCGGTGTAGAGAAAAAATACATAAAACAATTACTGATTTGTGCGCCTTAGTTCGCTATGGCAACCCCTGAAGAAGGGAGCAGCCAAAAAAAAAAAAAAAAAACTTGTTTGTGCACTGCCATTCTAGACCAGNCAAGATGGTGTAGTGCAGGGGTCACCAACCTTTTAGAAACTGAGAGCTACTTCGTGGGTACGGAGTCATACAAAGGGCACCAGTTTGATAAACTCTTCGGAAATAACAAAGCGTAAATTGAAAAAAAATTATAATCAACATATTTTTAAGAACATATTTTAAGATAGACATTTTAAAATATATATAAATACAAAAAAGAGAACAACTGAATAAAATAACATTTTAAATGCAGCTTAGTAGTGAGTTGTGCTATTTTTAGAACAGGTCCGGGGGCACCTCAAATAGTCCTTGGGGGCACCTGGGTGCCCGCGGGCACCACGTTGGTGACCCCTGGTGTAGTGGTTAGGGCGTTTGACTTGGGACCCGAAGGACGCGGGTTCGCGTCCCGGCCACTACACACCTTGGGGTGTCTATGAGTGCACACCTAATTCTCCAGCTCCCCGAGCGCCCTCTGGCTGCTCACTGCACCACCTGGGGTGGTTGGGTTAAATGCAGAGACGAATTTCGTCTGTGTATGGGAAACATACGCAGATGACAGACAAACACATTATTATTATATATATTATATATATATATATATATATATATATATATATATATATATATATATATATATATATATATATATATCCTCCACCATAACCCTCAGCACTGGCTCTCCTCAAGGATGTGTGCTGAGCCCCCTTCTGTTCACTCTGCTCACATATGATTGTACAGCCACACTTCCAGGCTGTCATATTGTTAAGTTTGCAGATGATACAGCGGTGGTGGGATGCATCACAAACAATGATGAGTCCAGCTACAGACAGGAGGTGGAACACCTGGAGAGCTGGTGCAAAGAGAATAATCTTCACATGAATGTGAAGAAGACAAAGGAGATGATTGTGGACTTCAGAAGGAACAAACACACCCACGCCCCACTGAAAATAGGTGGGTCTGCAGTGGAAGTGGTCTCCAGCTACAAATACTTGGGTGTACACATGAATGATAACCTCAGCTGGAGCAACAACACCACCAGCCTGATCAAGAAAGGTCATCAGAGACTCTACTTCCTCAGACGGCTGAGACGTGCTGGTCTGAGCAGCCCAGTTCTCACCTCGTTCTACAGGTGTGCAGTGGAGAGCGTCCTGTGCTCCAGCATCAACGTGTGGCATGGAGGCTGCACAGTTGAAGAGAGGAAAGCTCTACAGAGAGTGGTGAAGGCTGCACAGAAGTCTGTTGGAGTCAGTCTCCCCACCATCACAGACATTTACACCTCCAGATGCAGGAAAAGAGCCACCTGCATCATGAAAGACCTCACTCACCCAGCACACTCACTCTTTGCCCCACTCCCCTCAGGACGGAGGTTGAGGAGCATCAAATGTAGAACCACTAGACTGAGGAACAGCTTCTACCCTGAGGCTGTTAGACTCATGAATAAATAAAAATAAAATAAAAAATAAACACTGCAAAATATCACATCATGCTGATGCTGATCTGTTTTCTTGTTGCTGTGTTCATCTGTGTTCATCTGTGACCATCTGCTCATACAAACTCATGTTCGTGCTGCTGTTTATTTCCACTATATTAGGCTTAGTGTATTACTAGTTGATGTTTTTCTTAGTTAATTCTAGATGTTATTACTGTTTTTCTCTTGCATTTGTTGTTGGATGTAACTGGGACCCCGTGTACATAATCTCGTTTTCATCACATGTACCACATGCGGTGCAAATGACAATAAAGACTCTCTGACTCTGACTCTGATATATATATATATACTGTGTATATATATATACAGGTATTCCCCGATTTACGAGCGAGATCCGTCACAAGGGGGCGCTCGTAAACCGGAAATCTCGTAATTTGGAACGGCCGCCATTTCTCTCGTAAACCCGGAAGTCCGCTCGTAAATTTCGCCAGCGCACCTAAAAACACTCTATTTTCATCTAAAAACTACTTTTGAGTGCATAAAAATGATCGGAAACGTGTGTTTATATGCTTAACTTGCTAACTGTAGTGAAAAAACACATGAAAACTCAGTATTTTTTTCGTTTTTTCCAAAAATTCGCAACCCGGAAGTCCGCTCGTAAATTTCGCCAGCGCACCTAAAAACACTCTATTTTCATCTAAAAACTACTTTTGAGTGCATAAAAATGATCGGAAACGTGTGTTTATATGCTTAACTTGCTAACTGTAGTGAAAAAACACATGAAAACTCAGTATTTTTTTCGTTTTTTCCAAAAATTCGCAACCCGGAAGTCCGCTCGTAAATTTCGCCAGCGCACCTAAAAACACTCTATTTTCATCTAAAAACTACTTTTGAGTGCATAAAAATGATCGGAAACGTGTGTTTATATGCTTAACTTGCTAACTGTAGTGAAAAAACACATGAAAACTCAGTATTTTTTTCGTTTTTTCCAAAAATTCGCAGCTCGTAAGTCTGGAACCTCGCAGATCAGAGCGCTCGTAATTCGGGGACTACCTGTATATATATATATATATATATATATATATATATATATATAGCCGTGGCACAGTGGTAATGGCAGTCGACCCCCGATCGGAAGGTTGGAGGTTCGAATCCCGCGTCCGCCCACCATGTGTCGTTGTGTCCCTGGGCAAGACACTTAACCCCGAGTTGCTCCCGGTAGGTCTGGATGGCGCCTTGCAAGGCAGGCTACCACTACCGGTGTATGAATGTGTGAATGAATGGGTGGATGGCTGGTATTGTAAAGCGCTTTGGGGCTCCTCACAGGGGGCTGGAAAGTGCTATACAAATAAGCTCAATTTACCATTTACCAATACTGTAAATAAAATATAATTAAGTCCATCAATCCAAACATTCATCCATCCATCACCTTTAACTGCATCTTCCTTTTTGAGTCGTGGGGGTCACTGGTGCCCATATCCAGCAGTCACTGTGCGAGAGGCAGGGGACACCCTGGACCTGCCTTGAGTCAACCCATTAAATTATAATGTAAATAGTTTATTTTAATCAATTTCATTAAATAACTGTAAGGTAAAAATATTGTAGATGTGGCAGCCATTTTTAATTGGGTTGTCTAAATAAGTAGTTGTAGATGCTCATCAAATGAATGTTTTAAAGACTCATTGAGATATACCGTATTCGTCGGCGTATAAGTCGCACCGGAGTATAAGTCGCACCAACCTAATTATGCCCAATTAAATGGAAAAATCAACGTATAAGTCGCATCGGCCTATAAGTCGCACCGGCCTATAGGTCGCACCTCACGTGAACTGGTGTTTTGCCCAAAATGGACTGGCTGCCAAATTGTTTGGAAGGACTTTTGACAAGATTATCACATAAAAACTACAGTATTTTGTTTGATGTGTCTTAGTTGAACTTTTCATTAATAAATGAACATTATTTTGGACTGGCTGCCAAATTGTTTGGAAGGACTTTTGACAAGATTATCACATAAAAACTACAGTATTTTGTTTGATGTGTCTTAGTTGAACTTTTCATTAATAAATGAACATAATTTTTGTATATTTTGTGTCTTTCATCATTTATCTTTAAAGATAAACACATAAAAATATATTTTTATTAGCTGACATTACAGTAAAAAACGTGTCTCAGTTTAAAATGATGACAGAAACAGATACTGTATTTATTTTATGGTTTTTATTTATTTATTCAAAACCATTGAAGTCTTCATCTTCTGTGTCACTGCACCATTTTTGGACCAGGCAGATGTCAACAGTGTAGGTACTGTAAAGGGTTTCTTAGCGCCCATAGCGGCCGAAACTGGTACTGCACCATTTTTGGAGTTTTTGACCAAAGTCAAATTATGACCAAAATATTGGAAAAATCGACGTATAAGTCGCACCGGCCTATAAGTCGCAGGGCTTAGAAATGTAGGCAAAAAGGTGCGACTTATACGCCGGAGAATACGTAATCTATGGTTCATGGGATATTTTGCTAACAGGTACCATCTGTTAATGTGAAAGATTTAGGTGTAAATCTTACACAATGTGTAGTACTCAAGCTTGGTGTTTGGAATTATTTTACCACAGCAAACTCTCAATACTTTTAAAACTGTCTTAAACCCATTAGTTGTGGTGGCCATCTTGAACTGGGTTGACTTCAAAAACTGATCAGATGTACATTCATCCAATGAATAACAATGAATGTAAAAATATTAGGAGGTTCATTCAATATGTTAAGTAGTTCACAAGATGAACGCATTACTCAAAGAAGTAAGTTTCTCACTTTTCCCTGACTGAATATTAAACCGACTTATAATCAGTCTTTGCTGACATTTTATTGATTCTCTCCAAACACACGCTTTTTATTTGGATCAATATATAGATGAAGGCTCCTTAATGTATTCATCGTGTCCCAGCAATGTGTTTTCACGGGCTGGCTTTAAGATGTTTCTGAGTCAGCAGTCCTCTCCTGGCTCTGCTGCATGAACACCAGAAATACTCAATCAGTTCCTGTTTAGAAGCTTGTAAACCCAGACAGACTACAAACGTACATTATTTTACATGATACATTAATTGTAAATGCATGTAAATCTGTAAATCCTTAGATAACTAATGCTATTAAATTACTTTTTATGTACTGGTATATGAGTGTTTCTGTTCAGTGCCTTGTGATGACTTCTGTAGTGATTTGGCGCTATATACATAAATTGGATTGAATTAAACGCAAAGGTGCAAACTTCTAAAAAATAGATAAATAGTTGCTCCCAAAAATATTTCCTCCTAACAAGCATTGTACTTAGTTACCAGTAATTAGCATGTGTAATGTTTTGTTCTGGATACTTGTCACTTTTGACTAAAACAGTTTTTAGCTAAAATCAGCAAAAGATTTGCTAATATTACTAAACAGATGGTAAACTTTAAAATGACTAAAACTCTAACGTGAACAAAATAGGATAGTTTACCAACATAGTTTTTAAAATAATAAAACTTATGCTAAAGCTGAAAGTAGTAAAAATGTTTTTTTGGAACAGTTGCTGCTTGGAGTACTGTAGTGTTTTTCTATGATGTTAGTGCTTAGTGCATGTTTAGTTGATGTTTTTCTTAGTTCATATCTTAGATGTTATTACTGTTTTTTATTTTACATTGTATTGTTGGATGTAACTGGGACCCTGTGTACATAATCTCATTTCATCACATGTACCACATGTGGTGCAAATGACAATAAAGATTATCTGACTCTGACAATATCAGATGGACAAACAAGTGCTAAAGCTAAAATTCTCAACACAATACTTGAAACTAGCTATATTTGAGATAAAAACTGAAGAAAAAACAGAATAGAAACTAAAAAGTGAAGCTAAAGTCTATTAGTAGCACTAGCTGAACGTAGCAGTGTGGTAATCTAACATCTAATGTATCAAAATAGTAGCTAAGAACTAAAAGTGTAGCTTTAAATGTAAAACTACTGTGAAGAGACCCAAGAGGCATCTTCTGCATTTTCTTAAGAAATTGTTACATATATTATGTTTTATTTTAGAATTCAAAATTGTATTTTACTACATGAAGGGATGCACAATATTATCAGCCTGGTATCGGTATCGGCCGATATTAACGTTAATTTTCAATATTGGACATCGGCCATTTCATTAAAATAACTCGCCAATATAAAAGGCGCTGTTTTTGCTGCAGCGGCAGCACAGCGTGATGGCGCAACGCGATGACATCACCCAATCTGACAGCAGAGAGGAATAATCAAAATGTCGGCAGTGTGGACGTTTTTTTTCGTTAGTAAGGATGTCAGATTCCGAAGAATTGTGGACTACGATGAGCCTCGCTACATCGTCCGCAGTCTGAGATATTTTTCCTCCGTAATGTTACATGAGTTACAACCATAATTTCCGACGACGTTGAGAAGCTAATAGCCGATAGTATGTCTTGTTGGGTGAGTTTTACCACTGACATTTGGACGTCTTACAGCACAATGGATAGACTACAACATTGAACTTAAAAAGGCTGTCCGTCATGCACAGGAGTGCAGAGGATCCCACACTGCAGCTAGGAACCTGGAACATGCCTCTACAAGTGAGACAGCATCGCAGGTGACTAATGCTGATAAATAACATTTAACACTTTTCATTTAATATACAGTAAGTTAAAGTGCTATGTATATCACATGGCTGTTACTGAATATATGTCACCAGCTCTTATAGCTGTTGCACAATTTTTGTAGCAAATAAGCCTAAATAAGAGGGATGTGTTCAGACAAAGGAATGAATACAAAATATTGGTATTGGTATTGGTTATCGGCCGAATAAGTTTTCACATATCGGCAATGCCAATATGTTAAAACTTATTCGGTATATCGGATATCGGCCAAAAATCCAATATCGTGCATATCTAATATACCTGTATATAATAAAATTGATTTTATGTTAAGGAAGGGGGGCTTGCGAGCTTCACTGTCCAGGGGCCTGTGGGGTTGCTAATATGGCCCTGTGTAATACTATGAAAGTGAGACTGATGAAATTATATAAATGTGGGTGTAGTTAGAGATTCAGGAATTCAAGCTAATGTTTCCCCCATAGATCTTTATTCTCAGAAGTCACTATGTATCACATAAGGTAATGGCAGCTGGAGAAAATAGAAATACTGTAAAGCTCTTTGAAATTTTGACGTTTCAGGACCTTAGAGAGACGACAGCGGGCGAAGTGCTTCCTCTATTTACTAATTACTCCCCTTTCTCGCTTCTTCATCTCACCTTTCTCTTCCGTCTCATTCCTTATTAAAATTAGAACAGAGTGAGCGGGGCCTCAATGACTTGTCGAGACACAGGAGCATAATGGCTGATCATCACAGGCTGGAACAGGACTGGGATCAGATTCATCTTTTCCCAGTCGACAAGCTTTTCAGGCCATGAAAATGGAGGTATCTGAAGGCGTCAGACAGGGTTATTGTGTTAATGCTTATTAAGCATTTACACAATTGTTTCCCTGTTTTTATTTATTAGTGGGCATTGAAAAACAATTTTATTATGTTTCTCAATATTATTATTAATAGTATGATTAATATTGATATTAACATGAAAAATAATATATGTGTGTATTGAAAATGCACAGCGTTGTGATGTGTTGCATTTCTCTTTATTATTGTGTCAGTTTATGTCTCACAGTAAACATAAACTGGTTCATTACAAAATGACATGGAGGCAGGAAACCTGAAAGTTATGCACCATAACTCATGTTCCCTGAAGGAAGGGAACGAGGTGCAACATATGCAATGGGAATTGCGCCCCCGTGCGATTACCTGAAGGAATACACTCACGCCTTTACGGCTAGGGCGTCAGCGTTGCATCAGAGGCCCCGCCCTCTGGGTATTTAAGCCGCTGACGCCCATCCATCTTTCTCCAAAATGCACTTCACCGAGCTTTCAGCATTGAAAAGGGCCAGATATGTTGCACCTCGTTCCCTTCCTTCAGGGAACATGAGTTATGGTGCATAACTTTCAGTTCCCTTTCAGTCATGTTCTCTCGGTGCAACATATGCTATGGGAACGTAATTCATTCACGCCCTTGAAATGCTCAGTAAAATGCATGCTAGTGTGAACGTCTGCCCTTGACCAGCAGGCATCTCAAGGCTACTTTCTACTGTGTGTTAGAAAGGACAGCCTGAGTGACATCACACGCAGTAACATCCAAACTGTAATGCTTTTTGTTTGCCGCAGCAAAAATGTATGCAACTGGTACACCCTTGAACAGTGACCACGAAGTGGCCAAGCCCCGAGTAGAGTGAGCGTGCACTCCAGAGGGCAACTGTTGACCTTTGCTACTGTACGCCCTTTTAATGGCATCAGTTACCCAATGTGAGAGGCGTTGTTTTGATAGGGCCTTTCCGGTAGCAGGTGCTGCAAAGCACACAAACAGTTGATTTGTTTTTCTCCATTCGGCTGTTCTCTGCATGTAAGTGCGTAAAGCTCTCACGGGGCAGAGAGCCTTCAGCCTTTCCTGTTCCTGAGTGAGGACAGGAGCAGTTGGGAAGGAGGAGAGATCAAAGTCCAGACTCCTATGGTTTAAAGTCAAGACCTTGGGGATGTATGCGGGATTAGGCCTTAGGGAGACCTTTGACCCGTCAGGGGCGAATCTGGTACACATTGGATATACAGACAATGCATGGAGGTCACCTACGCATTTCGCTGAGCAAAAGGCCAAGATTAGAGCAGTTTTATAAGATAATACAACTATCTTAATCTCGCTCAGTGGCTCGAATGGAGGATCACAGAGAGCCCCCAAGACCAGGCTAAGATCCCAACCAGGGGTCAGGATCCGAGAGATAGGCGGGGGCGAGGCTGTAATAATAATGTCCTCACATTGTCATCACTGTATATTTCTACACAATGGTGGAATTAAACTCTGCATTTAACACATACACCACCAAGTGGTGCAGTGGGCAGCTATTGAGGGCACCAGGGGGGCATTTTGGGGATGGGGTGTGCTGCCCAGAGGCACCACAAGGTATGCAGTGACCGGAGATCGAACCTGGGACTGTTGTGTCTTGAGCCGGCTGCCCTGCCTCCACACTATCTCGGCCCCCATAAATATCCACACATTTATAAGAATTGACAAACTCATTAGATACAACAGAACAACATCCCTTTGGTTTTGTTAGCATTTAGCACAAGTTTGAGATGGAACAAATCTAACTGGATGATGTTGAATGCAGTCTGTAAAAGCTGTAAAACCTTGGCAACTGTTCTAACTTGACAGTAAACAACTGTGTCGTCGGCATAGATATGTAAGGCTACATCTGGGATACTCTGACCTACATTACTTACTTTATGTCGATTGTGAAGAGGGTAGGTCCTAATCCTGAACCTTGTACACCATTGTTAACAGTTACATATATGGAAGAAGTACCATTATTACCAAAAAAATCATTTGTTTTTTTCTCTCTTTTTGTTTTCTATTGTTTATTGTTTGTTTGTTTATTGTTTAATGAAATTCTATCACTGCTGTTCATTGTTCTTTAGTTTTAGCAGGTCGCTTTCGTAAATGAGCCCATGAGGTTCAAAAGATTTACCTGACTAAATAAAGGTTGAATGAATGAATTATGCTGAACACATTGCCTCCAATCTGAGAGATAGATAGTGAACCAACTAATAGTGTGATCTGAGAAATCAATTTCTGAGAGCTTAACACATAATATGTCATGTTCCACACTGTCAGAAGCTTTACACAGATCTAAGTAAAGTGCAGCACAATAATCCTTAGCATCCAGTGCTTCAACAGCATAATTGTACATGATACAATTTCTTGTATTGGTAAAAAAAAAAAAAAAACAACAAACAAAAGGACCCACCTCAGGCATAGGTGAATGTTTTGACACATACTACAAAATATTAAAGCTTTTTGTTGTTGGTGGTGGGTGTGTCAAAATGTCTGGTAGTTTACAGCGTTTATTGTTTTTTCTGTGTGTGAATGTGTACTGCGCTGCGCTAATGGAACCAGTGAGAAAAACTCTGCTGGCCATGATGTCAGCAGGGGTGTGAAAGCAACAGTGGGATTGTGTGAATGCGTGTGTGCGTGCAGTGTGTGTGAGCATCGGAGAGTCGGGGGAATAACAATGTGAACAGTTTTATCAACGATCAGCAGGAGTGAGAGGGGAAAAAGAGTATCATTTAAAGGAGAGGAGCAGGGATTTATGGAAAGTAGACAGAGGAAAAATGGAATAGATCAAGAGAGGGAGAGAGAGAATGTATTCTCTGCCAGTTGGATGAAGGTTCATTAAATGAAAATAAAAAGCAATTTTGGAGTAAAAAGAAAGCAAAGAAAGAAACAGGTGACTCAAGAAACAAAGACGAATCGTGAAAATAATCAATTTGAAATGTGTTGTGGCAAGTCCAGGAATATTAAAAGGACAGAAAGTAACGTCGTAAAGAGTTAGTGAAAGCAATGATTCAAAAAAATAAAAAATAAAAAGTCTAAACTTCAGGTTACAGCAAACTTTATCACATTACCTGTCAAACTGGTTGAGTCAGAACCATGTTTATGTTTGTTGAGGTCACTTGGCTGAAATGGCAATCTGGAATTGGGTCCATCTAATGAGCAAATCCTGAATGATTCCTAAAAATATATGCAGTGATTCAAACGCTTTTTTGCTAAAAAAAGAAAACTGCAAATTCAAATTGGAATTTTATAGTGCAGTCTATTAGTGCTCAAAATATGTGATTGGGGAAATCTCAACTACTACCATGACAAATAAATGTATGTATATACTGTATATATATA